>CATIWR010169421.1:0-35904 GCA_949677035.1 Omphalea diandra | reverse complement strand
TCTGATTCCTACCATGCCATTTAAAATTTTGATTTCTTTTAGGAGCATAATAATTAGGTTTAAACTTACCTTTATCCTTTTTAGGGTCAACCCTAGGATGTGTCAATAGCATAACAACTTCACCCTTTTCTTTCCTGATTTTCTTTTCTTCAGCATCACATTTAGTTATAAGGTCATTAATGGTCTAAGTAGTGTTTTGGGTATTGTAAGCAGTTTTAATCTGGCTGAATTCAGGAGATAAGGTGTTTAAAGCTTGGTGAACAATAAATTCATCGAAAATTTCAAGTTTAAGACTCTTAAGTTTGGTTTGGAGGTGAACCATGTTCAGAATATAATCTCTCATATTCCCACTCTGGTTGTATCTCATACTGGTTAATTGACTCATTAGGGTCTCAGCCTCAGCCTTATCGGATACAAAATATCTATCCTCCACAGCAGCAAGAAAGGCTTTGGCAGTAAGGTCAGTAGGCAAACTACTCCTAAGATATTCAGGAATAGTTTTCCTCTGATCTTTGCCATTTGGTATGCTTTTCCTTTTCATCAACACTACTCTCATGGGTCGGCTTAGCTGGCTCATCTTCATAAAGGGCATAATCGATCTCACCCATTCCCAGGACAAATAAGATGTCATCCTTCCATCTTTTAAAATTGGTGCTAGTCAAAAGTTCAACAGTCACAGTACTGTTGTTGAGACTAAAGGAGACTGTTTGCAACAAAACAAAAGCATGTATTAGAATTGGGCTACACACAAAATAAATTTGCAATTTACACAATCTAGAAAATTCTGGCATCACTACAATTTCTCCTCTGGGCAAAACATGCACATGCAGTAGAATTTCTAGCTATGAAGCACACAACTGAGATCACACTAGTTTCGAGAAATCTATCCCCTTTGGGTAGACAGACTTTCTAGACTAATGCACCTCTAAACACAAATAGCTTCATATCAACAAGCCCTCCCAAAATTAATGCATCTAATAACCCCATTTGGGCAGATTATTATATACATCGATTTGGAATATTCTTTTCATAACAAGCACTTCCAAAATAAATGTATCTGATAACCCTCTTTGGGCAGGTTATTAAATACATTAATTTTGGAATTATCTCTTCGTAAAAATTTAAAAATAACTCTATGAATTTCAATAGATGTCCCACTTTAGCGGTAACATCCACATCAACCCATAAAATTATTTTTAATTAGAGATTTATAATAGCCCAATTAAAATACATACTGAACACAAATATATATTCAAAAAATACACAAGGTACCAAATAATAATATACCTTAATTTTAAGCACATAATTATTTTCTCATATATGTGCAAGATAAACAAATAAATAAATATTAATTATTTATTTATTTAATTTTATTACAAAATTAATATCACTAAATAATAAATTGACAATTAACTTATATATATTTAAACCATATAAATATATATACACATACATATTAATAATTATTAAAACAAAAATAAAGAATACCATTATGCACATGAATACAAGTTATAATATAAACATTAGTCCGCAGAAGATAAGGGCATGAATCTCGCTTAGCTCGGTTGGCTAAGTTATGTAATTATCACTAAGCGGTCGTGGGTTCGAGATGCACGACGCACATCTGTCTCCTTCCCCTCTCTTTTTTTTTTGTTTCGTTTCGCAGAACATTTGCCGATCAACCGATCGATTTCCTTCACAAAATCGTCCATCATCGGTCTGTTTGTGTTGTCAATCAATAACCAAAACAAACTAACACAACAGAATGTACACAATAACAAGATCACCAAAAACTGTAACAGGAATAGATCAATAACAAACGGTTGAAATTTCTTTTGTTTCATAGAACGTCGACTGTCTCCGATCACGTGTCGTGTGATGGTGGTGCACGTGCCGACCATGAACCCAAAAGATGATCTTAAGCTGTTTGTTGTGGTAGTTGTTCGTTTTGCGAACAAAATTGCAAAAGCAAGAAAAAAAAAAATGACTGACGCAGAAAAGAAGGAAGGAAGAAGAAAGAAAGAGGAAAAAAAAGAAGAAAACCAACTTAAGCTTAGAACCTGCGACCTATCAAGGCTTTTGCACCGCACCAACCGTTCGCGCTGAGCGGATAATTTGCTTGGATAGGTGCAAACAAATACATAACCAATTCCATACAATAATAATCTTGCCAGGAAAAATTTTTTTGCTAACACGAATCGACCTGGTGACCCCGTATAGATTAATAGCCTCCCAACCATCCGAACTAACGGAGGAGACTGTGATAATGGAGACAAATTCAATATATATCAAAGGGTCAATCGACTATGGTGGCTTACCCTACCTCCAGCCAAATTTTTTTTTTTAATAATATACAACATCTAGGGTTCTAAATTATGTACTACAACCATAGCTCTGATATCACATGTAAAATATTTAATTATGATCTTGTACACAAATTTAGAACACCATAAAATTTATAACTGAACGGAAACAAATTGTATACCTGTCTCCGCGTTGAATCCCAAATTGTTTTGAGCCATAATTCTGAAAGCTGAAATAAACCACTTGAAAATTTGTCAGAATGGTTGATAAATGAAAGCTAGATCTTTCTCTCCTTGACCTTCTCGAAGACGGCTACAATGGGCGTAGCAACTAGGATTTTCTGTATGAAGGCAGGAGAGAGAACCTAGCCTATTTATAATAATTTTAACAGGCTCACCCATCACAGATCCATGTTAAAATAGGTTTACACTGACCGTCTTCCATATCGGCCCATAAAAAATGTCACAAGCCCATAACTTCATTGATCACATTTTAATTGAGCTTACCCCAAAACAATAAACTATATTATTCAGTCTGTTTTATAAATAATTAAAACTAACCCATAATTAATATTAGCCCACATCATAAAAAATTCCAACATATTCACCCACATGCAATTTTCATGCTCTATTTTTTATTTATTTTTATTTTTATATGAGTTATTTGATGTGTGTTGCACTATTTTTTTAAATTGATCATATTTCATTAAAATTAAGATTTAAATCTTTTTACTGAAGGTGATGAATTGATTATTTTGTTATGTTCTTTTTTCTCACTAACGAGTATTTTTTCCATGGTTTTGAAAACCGGACCGCGTCAGCCGGTGGGGCCAGCAAAACCAAAAATTGGCCAATTGTCCCATTCTAAACGACTGTCAGATGGCTATCAAACGTCATTGTTTTTGAGTTTAGATTAATGCCTATGTTTTCTCCTTCTCTTCGACAAAACTCAAATAAAAAAACCCTTTCTTGCTTCATCCCTCATCGGCACCCATTCATTGTTGCTTCCCTCTTCTCTTGGTACAACAGCTTCACTATGCACTAGCTAAGAAAGCAGACTGTATTCAATCGAATGCTCCTTTTTTTTCTTCGGATAAGAGGTTAGTTTTTTTAAATTTGTGGATTGAAGATGCTGTCTTTGCTCTATTGTGATGGATTTTTTCTTTTTATTTGTGTTTATATTTGCTGCTATTTATTTGTTTGTTTTGGGATTTATGGACTTGATCATGAATAAACGTTTATGCTGCTATTTGCTATTTGTATATTATTTATGTTGTAATTATGGATATTGACAAAGGTTATCTCAGATGGGGTTGATAGGAGAATTCTTGATGGTCATATTTTAAATCTCCCATCCTCTTTTAATGTTGCAAAAGCAATGTAGGGTCATATTCCAAAAAAAAAAAAAAAAAAAAAAGTTTGTGGGTCTTAATAATATCTCTCCCAAGAGTCATGATTCACCTGAATTTGGATGCTGATAATATCTTATCATTTTGCCAATGGCTCTTCTCTCCGTCGCATGCCACTTTTTAGTTGAAATACACAAGTAGCTATTGAAGTTTTCTGTTTCAAGGATTTTATGCTGTTATTATGAATCATTTTTGGCAATCTTTGAATGTTTTTTTAATAAAATTGCAAGTTGCAATACTAAATGCATTTTCTTTTCATATAATAATAATAATGTCTTTAACCTTTGCCTTAATTAGGTAGAGGAAAGGTACTAAGGTAGTTTTCTTTGGTTAGTTTTCAGAGTTTGATATTTAGATTTTTATATGAATTATGTATATGAATTAGGATAATTGATTTTTACAATTAAAATTTGATGATGGGTAACAAATTTATGTTTTTTTTTTTTATCATTTCTATTATTTTTTTAATTTATAGATTTTTTATTATTTTATGCTATTTTTTACTTTAGATGTAAAATTTGAAATACTTATTATATAATGTATGCGAATCGAACCGGTTGAACTAAAAACTAGTCATAGAACCAATTTGATCACCAATTTCATTTTAAAAATATTATTTTTTTCCCATCTCCTTATAATAAGTTTATTTTCTTTGCTCTTAAATAAGTTTTAACTTTGGCCTTTATTAAGGTTAGGCTATGTCAATTACTCTTATTAATAATTCATTTAAACAAAATTTATGATTATACGCTGCTATGTATCTTATATTATTTTGTGATATTTTGATTTTATGCAAATAAGTGATTTCTTATTAAGTTGCTTATGCTTTTTCTTTGCCAAATTCTATTTTTGAAATTTTAATAATGGTGTTTTCTTTTTCTTTTTCTTTTTTTTTTTTTTGTTGCTTGAAGCTTAAGAGAGATAATTACTATGTACTAAAATATTTTTTACTTTATGTATATGCACTAGTTTGTGTTATTTCTGCTATATGGTTTCTTCAAAAAATTGGGTTATTTTACATATTTGAGGTAATTACTTGATTTGATTGTAGAGCAATTAGCTAAAGAAAGATGAAGAAAAATTGTAAGAAAAAAAAGATTTTTACTGAAATAAGCTTTCGTTAGACAAATGATTTTTAATAGTTTCTTTTTATCTTAAATAACACAAATAAGAACACTTAAAATTAGGTTAAGTGGTTTACAACTATTAGGTAATATATTGGATTTATCTCAATAATTTTGCTATTCTATCTAAGTCCTTTTTTCTTTCAGAATTAATTGTTGTATTTGGATATCTTATGTATATAATTGGATATGATATCATCAAAGATGTAGAGAATAAGGGTTTAATTATACTGAGAGATGTTAGTTATTAATCCTCAAATCTCTCTCTCTCTCTCTCTCTCTCTCTTTAAAAAAAATTATATATCTCTCTTCCTATAATAAAAAATGTAAAATTTATTGAAATCCAATTTTATTCTACTATAATCAAGTTAGTAATACTTATAAAGATTTGATCTTTTTTTTCTTTTACTTCTTAATTCAAATATATTTTGTTAAATCTATATATAATAAATACCTATCATAAATTGAACTATTTGGATTTGAACCGTTATTGTGCTGCGTAATTATCTATTATTTCATATATTTAAGAATTTCAGGAATTGAAGATGATTATTTCTATTATTATAATTGATTATTAAAAAATTTATTGGACAAGAATTGTATCCTTTATCGAGAGAATACCTCACAATTTATGTCTATGAATTGTTATTTGTAATTTTATTGTTCTTTTTTTTCCCCCATTTTATGCAACTTTGAACTATAACATATGTGGTCTGATGCATGTTTCTTATAAAGTAATTGAGTATAATTTGGTGATATTGATAGTGTGATGTTTAAGTTTTAATATTTTTTATCTTAAAGATAAATGAGATAATCTTATCTGTCTATAATATGATAAATTATGTTAAACACCTATTGGTTCTCTTGCAGAACTGGTGGTTTAGAATTGTAACTAAAAATAATGATTGTAATTTTATTATTTATTACAATAATATTTTTATGCAAAGCAATTGAATAGAAATCATAACTAATTAATAATACTTTGTACTATTTAGCATTTATTTGAAAGCACTTTAGCTATTATTGATTTTTATTTAATTATTTGACTACCTAATGTAGTGCTTTAGTGGTCATTTTATTATTTGACTAATTAATGTAGTGCTTTATGTATGATTTTACCATATAATATTACTTGCTCTATTATGGATCTTTTTTGTAAAGAATCTTTCATTTTGTTTAAATTTCTAAATCAATCTTATTTTTCCTTTTAATTATCTTTAGGACTTGAAATACCATAATTTAGGAATTTAAGAATTATATTTAGTTTTTATTTTCAGTGGATAACATCTTGAATTTGTTGTGAATCTATTTTTATAAATACTTGCTTAATCAATTATTTATTTACTCTAATATTAAAAATTTTCCTATTTTTATTATATATATGAAGAAAATTAAATGGTATTCCCATAGTAAAGCATGGACTATATTACTAGTCATGAAATAAAGACATAAAAAATTATTTTCTTATGAAATAAAATAGATAATCTCACTTTTAGCTTACTATAATAGAATCTTTGCTATGCATTTTCTCTAAAGATAATTATTTATTTATGGAGTTATTAATATGAAAAATAGATTTAGGTGAGCTAGATATTGTCATCACGTTAATTTTATTGGTTAAAATAAATTAAGATGGATAGATAGACAACATAGGCCCCAATTTATTAAAAAGATCATAGTCAATTAAGGTTAGATATATAGATTAGAGAATCATCAATTGAGGATGGATACTTAGGTCAAGGACTATCAATCCTAGTTAGTATACAGGCTTAAAAAATGTCAATTGAGAGAAGAAAAGATAGAGAAAGAAAATAGAGATAAAAATCAAGTTAATTTGTATGCATTGATGTATACATAAAAAAAAACAACTATAAGAGCACTTACATAGGGACTGATTTATAAGAATCTTAATTATATTAGTATAAGAAATCTTATACTAATTAGGCATATCATAATCAAACTAGGAATGTACAAGAACTATTTATAATTCTATATATAATCCTCTACAAATCCATAAGTCTATGGATATAGGCTAGAAGATAGTATAATAAACTAGACCTATGTTGTATTAACACATAAAATTTAGACCAAATGTAATCGATGTCCTTGTAACATTTCAATTACAATCCTATGAAAATTGAAGTATTATATAAAACTTTTTTAAAGATCAACTAATTTTCACTAAAAATAGGTGAATTCATCCAAAAAACTTTTAGTCACCATCACTTGCTTTAGCTTAATTTTGCCCACATAAGATGCTCTAGGCAACATTTGCTAGTGAATTTACTTAAAAAAGGTTATATCACCTACTTGGCTAATATTTGCCCAAGTTATCATTTTTTTATACCAAGAGCAACACTCATTCGTAGATCTCTTATTGAGTTCCAATATCATCCTATTAGCTATTTAATACCACTCATCAATTAGACTTAGAATTATCCTCGATCGACTATTTATTGACAAAACATACATATGAGTGAATTCCCTCATTGCCCTCTTGTGATTTTTAATCCATTTTCACACATTGGAAAATAACTCCATCATTAATAATTTCAAGTTTCACTCACTTATCCAATTGCTCATATTATTTTCACCATCTTAACGTTATTGGGTAGGGTGCGCTGATCCTTATTGAAAATTTTTACCATGAACTTGGTTGCAATCTAGCGTAAAATTAACTAAGACATCACTTTAATGCCTTCGTGTCTATCTAAAATACTAAAGGCAACCTTCAAGCATCTTAATAATCACCTCTTAGACATGCCAAAAAGGCGCTAACAATATTAAAGGTCAATGTCACATGATAGACACACTTCTCAAATCTTTAAAACATGAAAAGTTATATATTTTATTTTATTTTTAGTTCTCCTTAGAAACTTTGCAAATTTACCTTCCATAAATACCCCATTATGAAATGTCATTTTCATTTTTACCAAACAATAAAAAATTAGAGCTTATCTCTCTCAAATTATTCACATTATAAAAACTTTAAAAATTCCAACTAAGCAAGGTACATTTTTGTTATCTTAAGATTTTCTAGAAAAGGGATGAGTAAGGCAATGGAAAGCTAAAAAAATAATTAACAAGATAATGATAGAGAATCAAATAATTATAGAGACTCTAAAGTTTTTATAGAGGTTCAACATAAACCTAGCTTACATCCTCTCCTCCAGATCACACTAGAGTGTTTCATTACTAAAATAGCCTATAGGTGCTATTTAAACCTTTACAAGAGTGAATCTAATGGGCACCACTCTAGCCTTCCTAAGGTGGATTTACCAAGCATCCCTTAAAAGCCTCAAGAAATAGTTTGTAGGCCCTATTTAAGCCTTCCAAATATAAATTATAGATATTATCTCAAATCTTTCATAAGAATATAGTTTTAAAAGGTTTTCCTAACTTAAAAGTATCCTTACACAAGATTTACAAGGATTGCAAAAAGAGATACTCTAAACACTCGACACTTATTTATAATAAGTGAATATAAGCTTCTCAATTAGTTTGAGGGAGGATTGAGCTTGATGTTGTTGCTGAAGCTTTGCAGAAATTTTATAAATACAAGAAGAAAGTTATGTTCAAGTTGCTAAACTCAAGTCACTTTTAAAATGCTTTTTTTTTTCTAAAAAATCTAAAGGAAGTTTCTCTTAATCACTTATAACATGTATCATAGTACCTTTAAATTTCAATCCTTTTACATCTATTGGAATAAAAACTAGCTAGTAATCACATTTGGAAGGCTATTAGATCAGTTAAAATAATCATTTAAAACCCCATCATGGTGATTGGATTTTTAACCATGATTATTGAATTGATTGGATTTTTAACCATGATTATTGAATTGATAATACTCTAAAGGTCATCCTTCAATGCTTGTTGAGTACGACAATAACTCTTTGTCCACTATTATTAGGTTCATCGAAAGCTCGTTAGAAAGTGATCCATATTGATTGTGATCTTTGCAATAGTCATTCGTGAGGGTCCATTTTACATAGACTCCATAGCCTTATTAAGAAGGCTTTTTCCACCATCGTGGTTATAGTTCCATTGTAATTGTATCTTTAATAATTATTAACCATTTTTTAATATTTGTTGTTACTTGAGTAGTGTGTATAGCTTTTTTAGCATTATTTAGTAGGAATTCTCAATAGTTGCTAGAAAATTTCTAGGCCCCATTATGAGCATCTCAATTTCACAACTACGCTTGAATGAGTAGAATCTTGCTTATGACTCTTAGCTTTTTATTGACCATTAGAGGAGGTGTTAAAAGGACAAAGGTTATACATTTGTGTAGCCCTATTATGTGGCATGTGTTTAGATCATAGGGGATCCTTAGAAGGTTTCATGATGTGTAAAACATTTTGTTGAAATGTGGTAAATAATGGGCCAATGTGGGGCAATACTTTGGTACCATGCTTAAACCTGATTGGAGTCATCACTCGACTTTGGTTGAGATAAATTTTGGAGAGATTCTAAGCCTAATATGTCAATATAAAAGGCCCAATCTATCTTCACCACATTAGATATCAAGTTTAGGAATTAGGTATGACTTAGAAAGAGGTTAGGTACTCCCAAATTGCCTAAAATTTAGGATTTGGCTTTCTGGTATCTTTGGTTAACAATTATAATTATAATTATTGATTAATTATTCTATATTAAGTGGCCCTAAACATACATCTAACATGTTTCAAACCATTCACAACATTCAAACATTCACCATAGAAAAGGGGGAGAGGGGTACATATATGACCATAGAAAGGAATTAACACGCAATTAGCTAAATTAACATGAATCAAATGAATCCTATGACTTGCAAAAGAAATAACATATTAATTCCTAAATCAAATCCATAAAGGAACCAAAATAGCCCTTAAAACCTGTAAAAAAATAGACAATCAAAGCGAAAACATATTACTTCATCTTGTGACTTAGGAACCTAGTCTATTTAGTTTACAATATCTAATATATATTACCATGTTAGAGGTCAATTAGAAGCCTTAATATGATGCCCATATTCATCATTAAACATGCTAAACACATTAACAAAACATAATAACGACATAAAATAACATCAACACATAAAAGCATAGAATGATAATCATGCAAATGGAGATCAAAAAGCATTAAGGTAGAAAATAAAAATGTAAACAAGGGGTCAAAGATCCTAAAATCCTCTTTCGACATGATTTAAAAGGATTCATTATATAAGGGCAACTAAGGAGCATCCTTATCCATGATGACGCTAAGATGCTAAGAAGATTAAAAAGACAATCAAAATGTCAAAAGAATAAAGTTAAACTAAAAAACAACATGCAAAGATGGAAATAAGGATCTTTGGTCCATGGTTTCTACCCCAAATTTCATGGATTTGCCACTAAATTGCCCAAGGGGGATGGAAGAGCCAAGAAAGCCATAATAATGTCTGTTTGGATAGTCCCCAGGTGTAAGGCAAAAGGAATTATAAAGGAACAAGGGATGCATTATATTATCCATATAAAAAGGGGAATATAAGGGTTGTAGGGGTTAATACCTTTTCCCTTTCATGTTTACATATGGTCAAACACACAAGACAAGGAAAAAAATAATGTAGTGAAGGGATAAAAAAGGCAAAATATGGAATTTAAATCTAACATTTTGGTGACAGTAGCTTTGATAATAAAGAATATGAGTCATAGGTCATTATAACCTACCATATTCCTATTGTATAAGCTCACAAGATCGTAAGAGAATAATAAAATCATAAAGAATAAACATGAAACCAAACTACTAAAAGAGTGTTATGAGTAGTGAAAAAGGGTTGTACAACTAGAAAGTGGTTTGTACAAGCCTTCCAATAGTTTATATATACCACAACTCATTTGTATAGCCCATTAGGCCAGCTAAAAATAAGAATTAAGAAGAAGAAGCAGAAGGAAGAGGAGAAGGATAGTGCTTTCAAATGCAAGGGAATACCATGTAAAAGAATAGTGTAATGTTTGGTCAATGAAAGGGGTATTAATAGAGATGAATGGTGTAATTGAGCCCAACAACCTCTCACTCTCCCTTCAATGAAAGGAGTTATTTATAAAGATGAATGATGCAATTGAACCCAATAGCTCAGATTGCACCCTATCTCACACTTGTTATAAATGAAAAGTTTTTGCCCTTAGAGGCACTTTGATAAAACTTTGTTTCAAATGCAAGGGAATACCATGTAAAAGAATAATGGAATGCCATGTAAAAGAATAGTGCTTTCAAATGCAAGGGCATACCATGTAAAAGAATAGTGCAATGCTTGGTCATGAGCCTCTCACTGTCGCTTCAATGAAAGAGGTATTTATAAAGATGAATGATGCAATTAAGCCCAACAACCTCTCACTCTCACTTCAACGAAAGGGGTATTTATAAAGATGAATGGTGCAATTGAGCCCAACAACTCAGATTACACCTTATCTCACACTCTATAAATGAGAATAAGGAAATTTTAGAGATTAGGGTTTGAAAATTATTTGCACAACCAATGAGATGTCTATTCTATTAAGATTTGTAAAAAAAGCATAGGGGGAAAATGAAAATATTTTTATATAGAAATCCACAAAGGATCCATACGATTTGATTAAATAAAAAAAAAAAGATGAGAAAACCTTACCAATTTGAATAAGAGAGATGAGATTAATAGAAGGTAAAGAGAGGGTTACATTGATAACACCCAACCTTGAGCTGGGAGTATAAATTATTAGATTCAAACACTGCCCACTTGATGAACATCTTCTGTAGGTATCTACATGGACATGCTCTTTCCAAATCGATAAAGCATTTTCTAAAAAACATGAATGTTCTGTGTATTTTCAGAAAACCCTAAAACATGTATATAAATAAACAAAATCCAGATCTTGACTTTAATCACGATCGCGACTTTTGACTGAAAAACATTAAATGCTAGATTTTGCCACCAACTTTGGAGATATGGAGCTAGTTTTGTCATATATGTCTAATTGATGGGTGAAACCTATAAATTTTCCACCAAATGAGCATAAATGCAAAAAAATAGCATTTACTAAGGCAAAACTCTTACAAATTTATTACTTAACTCTTTCTCTCTCTCTCTTTCTTATTTACTCTTTGTAATTAAGTTGTAATAGGTTTGGTGTGAGCCTTTAAAGACCTTTTAGGATTGGGTTTGAGAGTGAGCCGATAGAAAACTCTTGTATAAGTTTGAGTGTTAGACTTGGGAAACACTTATGAGGTTGTGTATGAGCCTTTGTAAAACATAAATTGTAAATTTTGGTATGAGTTTGTAAAACACCATTAAGTATTAGCAAAACACCTAATTGGAAGAATTGGGGAGTGAATGTAAGGTTGGTTAATATGCAAACCATTATAAACTCTTATGTAATCCATTATTCTACTCTCTCTTTTAAGCTTGTAACACTAACCTTCCCTTTAAAAGTTTAAATTTGCCATAAATTTAACCCCCTTCTTGGTGCAAAAGGGCCAATAAGTGGTATCAGAGCAAGACCTTAATTATAACATTAACTATGTGAGGAAAGATCATGACACAAGGACTCCATTCACACCTCAAGCCTTTCTTTAATGGTTATGACTATACTTATTAGAAGTATAAATTTGAGGTAAACCTAGATACTGTGATGTGGGGGATTTATGAGATGTTACAGTCAAGGAATGGAAGCCACCGACAAAGGTGGTGGATGGTAGTGAAAAATTAATTCTAAGGGAAGAATGGGTGGAGGCTCATAAAAAGTCCAATGGCAAGAATAAGAGGGCAATGACTATTCTATTAAGCTCAATGTCAAGAGAAGAGATTGGTAAAGTTCAACATTACATAACTGCACATGAGATGTGGAAAGTCTTAGAGAACTACCATAAGGGCACAAGCCTTTTGAAACTTAGTAGGTTGGAGATGTATGTGATGAAATGAGAGCTCTTCATTATGAAAGACAATGCAAGCATCACCTACATGACCGATAGACTCTTTTCCATTGTCACAAACATGAAAAGTTTGAAAGAGTTCTTACAAATCATGAGGTAAACACTAAAATACTTAAATCTCTTCCTCTTGAGAAGTTTGGTGTTAGAGTTTATAGTATTCAAGAATCAAATCTTTGAGGTTGGAAAGGTGCAAATGGATGTCCTCATTAGCAAGCTACTTACTCATGAGCTACCCATAAATAAAGATGAAGAAATGAAGAAGTTGAGAGGAAAAGAGACACGAATGAGAAAGGAGAAAAGAAAAGTCTTGCTCTCAAATCTCGTAATGACAGGGAAGTGGAAAAAAGCTCTAGTGATAGTGATGAGAGTGAAAAAGAGAACAAAAAAAAAATCTTAAAATGCTCTTAAGAAGGTCCAAAAAGCTCATGAAGAAAAGAAAAGAAAGAAGGAACCTCAAGAAAACGTCATCATCACCCTACTTTAAAGAGAAGAAGAATGAAGTGACTTATTTTAAATGTAGAAAGCAAGGTCACATGAAATCTAAATGTCCCAAGCTTAAAAAGAAGAAGAAATGGGATAAGGAGAAAAAGAAGAGCTTCAAGGCTACATTGGATGATGATTTAAGTAAGGAAGATGAAGGAGAAAAGGTTGCAAATTTTTGCTTCATGGCTCAGTAGGACAACTCATATAAAGTAAGTACTTTTTCTCACTTTTGTGATGAATATAATGTGTTTCAGGATGAAGATGATGAGCTTTTTGAAGCTCTAACCTTGAGATGTGATAAATACAAAGTCTCAAATGAATTACAAGCAAAAGTGTTTAAAACTTAAAGATGAATTTAAAAGTCTAAATGAACTTATAAATTACTGGAGAACTTTCGATGAAGAACTCAAGAAATCTTTAGAAAATCTTTCCAAAACTTCATCCTCTTTTGAGTCTTTGAGAAAAGAAAATGACACTTTAAAAGGTAAAGTAATTAAGCATAAAAACTCCATCCCTAAATTTCATAAAGGGAAAAAAGTTTTAGACACATTTATTGTATTTCAAAGACCTCTCCTAGTGAGACATGGGTTAGGCTTTAATATATCCTTTTCATCTACATCTACTCCCCCTATATTCATTAGAACATCTACACCTCAAACTTCTAGTATTGAAGTTGTTGGGAAGAAAAGTGCTCCAAGCACTAAGCCTCCTAAGCCTAAAAGCAAAAGGAAGGCTCCCATGGCTTTAAAGCCAAGCCTCAAAGAGCTAACCATGCTTACGTGTACAAAGAGACATGCTAAAAAATAAACACATGAAAACTACTCTTCTACTTCTTATTACTCATGCATTTGTATGCACTCATATAACCACAGTATGAAAAGAGCTTCTATATATACTAAGGTAACCCATAGGAGAAAGACTTATAAGTCTAAGCACCAATGTCATTATTGTATGAGATATGGGCACATTAATGTCTTTTTCTACATTAGGAAGGCTCACCTCAAATTGGAGGACCTTTTCATGCCTAACGTCCAAGGACCCAAGTATGCTTGGGTACTTAAACATAGGTGAAATGTTTTCATTTTGTAGGAATGCTTGGAAACCACCAAGGAAGACAATGATTGGCATGCAGATAGTGAGTACTTAAAGCATATGATCGGAAACAAGAAGCTAGCCATAACTATTAAAAAAAGAATGGTGGCAATGTCACATTTGGAAATAATGCCAAGGGTAATGTAATTGCCATTATAATTATTGGTAAGAAAGGTTGTTGTCTCATTGACAATGTTCTTTTAGTTGAAGGATTGAAATATAATTTATTTAGTGTAAGTCAATTATGTGACAAAGGTAATAAAGTTACCTTTGACCATAGAGAATGTCGAGTTACCACCTTGATGGATAAAAAGGTAGTCTTTAAGGGTGAAAGGAGAGATAATACCTACCTAATTGACTTAGACAATTTACCTAACCAATCCTTTAAGTGTCTTATTTCCATTAGCAATGAGTCTTGACTTTGGCATAGAAGATTTGACCATGCTAGCATAGGACTTCTACAAAACTTATCAAAGGGAGAGTTAGTAAAATGTCTTTTAAAGTTCAAGTTCACAAAGGACAAGGCATGTGCACCTTGTCAAATGGGGAAGCAACACCAAACATCTTATAAAACCAAAAATGTTATAAGTACTTCTAAGCCCTTTTAACTCATTCATATGGACTTAGCTGGACCTACTAAGAATGCTAGTCTTAGTGGAAAACATTATGCATTTATGCTTATTGATGATTACTCTAGATTTACTTAAGTATCCTTCCTTGCTTATAATACTGACACTTTTGATACTTTTGAAAGCTTTGCCAAAAGAGTTCAAAATGGAAATTATTACTTTATTTATTTTATTATGAGTGACCATGGAAAGAAATTTTAAAATGAATATTTTGAAAACTATTGCTTGGAGAATGAAATTTTTCATAACTTTTCTGCTTTTAGAACACCACAATAAAATTGGGTTGTAGAGAGAAAAAATAGGACATTGGTAGATATGGCTACTCCAAGGATCATCTAAAGGATCTCATCATTAGTAAGATATCAAAGGGAGTAAGTAGTAGAGCTTAACTGCATGCTTTAGATAATAATTGCTTTTATTTCTCAAATTGAGCCAAAATCAATTGATGAAACTTTTGATGATGAAAGTTGAGTGATTACTATGCAAAAGAAAATTAACTAGCTTGAGAGAAACAAAGTTTGAGAACTTGTTCTTAAGCCTAAGGAACTCTCAATTGTAGATTGCAAATGTATGTTTAGGAATAAGTTAGATAAGCAAGGTTTCACCACTAGAAACAAAGCTAGATTGGTTGTTAAATATTACAACCAAAAGGAAGGTATTTGCCAAGTGTATGACTAGGGAATTTGAGATGAGCATGATGGGTGAGCTCAAGTTCTTTATTGGTCTTTAAATTAAGCAAACCAAATAGGACATCTTCATTAACCAAGCCAAGTACACAAAAGAACTACTTAAAAGGTTTGGCATGGATGGATGCAAAGTAGGTAAGACCTAAATGAGTGAATTAATAAACCTAGACAAGGTTGAATTAGGTAAGTTTGTTGATGAAAAGAAGTGTAGAGGTATGATTGACTCTTTTATTTATCTTACTGCTTCTAGACCCAATATTATGTTTAGTGTTTGCTTGTGTGCTAGATTTCAATCTTGCTTTAAGGAATTACATTTACATGTTGTTAAAAGAATTTTTAAATATTTGCATGGTATATTGCATTTAGGTTTTTAGTATATTAAAATTCTTCTTTTAGTCTTATTGGATATTCAAATGCGGATTATGTTGGTAGTTTGATGGATAGGAAGAGCACTTTCAAAACTTGCCAATTTATTAGTCAATGTTTAGTTTTTTGGTTGAGCAAGAACCAAGTTTCAGTTGCCTTATCCATTGTTGAAATAGAATATGTGGTGGGGGGGTTGTTGTTGCACTTAAGTCCTTTGGATGCAGCAACGACTTGAAGATTATGGCAAAAATGTTAATCACATTCCCATCAAATGTGACCACATAAGTTTAATAAATCTTTTTAAAAACCCCATTCAATATTCAAGAAGCAAGCATATTGATGTTAGATATCATTTTCTTAGAGATCATGTCTAAAATGACAATGTGGTGTTGGAATTCATTGACACTAACCATCAATTTGCAAATGTTTTCATTAAACTCCTTGATGAAGAAAGAATGAACTTCACCATAAGGGAACTTGGGATCCTTGATGGAAGCTCCCTAGGCTAAAAATTGATCTCATTATGTGCATATGTTAATTTTAATTGATGATTGGCTAATATGTTTAATATACTAGTGTGAATAATTTGGTTGGCATGCTAGATGAGTTAATTTGATATGTAGTTGAACTCTTCGATGTTCAATTGCATAAATTGATCATTAAGACAACAATTGATCACTTTAGGTTTAGGTCATCTATTTAAAGTTTCAAAATTACCTCTAATTCACGACTAAGGCTTTTGGTCGTGGTCGCTACTTTCAATTCAATTTTAATTTCAAATATTTCTTTAATCGCACTCACAACTCTTGAGTCGCTATCACAAAAGTTTTAAATTTCAAAATCTCTGATCGTTGACTTCACATGTTTTCGAGGAATTCTTTTTCATTACTTAGAGATTTTGCAAATAGCGATCGTGACATGTAGGTCACTTGTGCGACCTTTGAAAAACTAGTGGACATTGACCAATGGCTCTTCAAATAGTCTAATCACTCATTTATTATGACTCTAACTATTTCTTTTCAATTTTAAACCTATTTTTTGCTTATTTAAACCCCAAAACTCATTTCCTTCCACTTTTTACATCTTCTCTCATCTAAACCTCTTCTCTCTCTCAATTCCTCTTCTTTCCTCATCTCTTCTTCAATTGCATGGTTCCTAAAAAGTTAACTAAAATAGAAAAAGGGAATGACATAGCCCAATCATCTTCCCCTCTTATTAGACTTTCGTTCCCCTTCACAAAATGAAAGGAGTGATGAGAGAAGAGAAAGACTATTCAACCTAATAAGAGCCCTTCAAGTTTTCTTCTCACTACTCTTGGCCAACAAAAAGAAGACTATTCAAGCTAATAAGATCCCTTCAAGTTTTCTTCTCACTACTCTTGGCTTGAAGGAGGAAATTAATGGCTATCTAGATAATCCTAGATGGATTCCCTTTATTTGTTGGGAAGAATTGGGCTACGAAGACATTGTGTAAGAGTTCATGTGCACAATGAGCATTAGTAAGGACGTCTCCTCCAAAATAGGTATGTTTGGCTTAAATTTTCATTACTTTGGCAAAGATTTCTCTATCTCATACCTTAAGGTTTGCTATATTTTCAGTTTTTAAAATGAAAGAGACACCCATACTACCTTCAACTCATTCAATTTCATCTTTTTTGAGTTTTGGCAAACTATTTCTATCTAGAAACGTCATGATTGAAAAAAATTAATTGCCAAAAACATTAAAACCTTTTATATATGACTTCTTTATCACATCACCTTCTCAATCAATGCAAGAGGTGATGACAATAAAAAGGTCTCACAAAAGGACCTATCATTTCTCTACTACCTTCTTTAAAAGGAACCTATCCAAACAAAGAGAGTTTTTATTAACCAATTGGAGCATGAGTCGAAAGGCTAAGTGTCAATTTCTCCTCCCCTCACATGTGACTACCTTTTATAGCCATGTCAAGGCATTGACCCCTGAAATTAAAACAAACCTCACCCTTACGCATGACCTTAGCAAAAATTTTCTTAATCTAAACTACCTTTTGAATGCCAAAGCAATCATGCCAAACACTCATTAATATCTATTAGGAGTATAAAGCGTAACTCAACAAGAGATATCTCAAGCCTCTAAAAGAAAAAGACTTATGATTAAAGAAGGTGAAGCAACTGTGCCTTAAGAAGAACTCCCTTAAGATCTAAATGGTAAGGGAAAAGCTAAAGTTTCCTCCTCCTCTTCTAAAACTTCTAAAACTTCCTCTCTTTAAAGAAAGTCCTTAAAAGACTCAACTTTTGTCAACATCTCTATGGAAAAGACTTAACTTTCTTTAACTTCTCCATGGAGATATAGTGAAGATACAAAACAAACTTGGACTTGAGGAATGTCACATCCTTGATTTTGATTTTTCTACTAGTAAAGAAGAAGAAGAGATACCCCAAACACCACTATATGAAGGAGACACATATAGTAGAGATACAAAACAAACTTGGACTTAAGGAGTGTCACATCCTTAATTTTGATTTTTCTGTTGATGAAGAAATATCGCAAGAAGAAAAAGAAATACCCCAAGCACCACCTTATGAAGGAGAGATAAAAACTTAAGGCATTGATAATGAACAAGAACAGGAAGACAATGAGGAAGATCTTAATGATGATGATGACATCTCTCCGAATTTTTAGCTTTTCTTCTTTTTTCCTTCTTCTATTTTTCATTTTCATATGTTCATTTTTCTTTTATGTTTATCAACTTTTGATATTTAGGCCCCTATGATATGATCAAACATTATAGTGTTTAGAACATTTTGTCATTGTATATTGTTATCAATCCAACAATAAATGCCTATTTTCTTGTGTTAATATGATTTAATGATTAATTGTGCTTTGTGATTGACCTATGTGCCATTCCTTTTATGCTTTTTTTTTTTTTTTTTGATCTTGACAAAAGGGCAGAAGGGATATGTAAAGGGATATGCCAAAGATTGGTGTTGTTTACAAAAGATATTGAATAAATTAAAACCATATTGGAATTTTTGGGTAACATAAAGAGCATATTTTGAGGGGGAGCATCTATCCATCATTCAATTTGACCATCGTAACATTCAAAATAATGACATTCTCATAAATGTTCACTCTTATCCTTTGCATTTCTCAATCGAAGTTGTCAAAATAGAAAAGGATGAGATTATTGGACTAGGTTGGTCAAACCTATGTCTAACTCTCTTTTAATCTTGATAACATAGATTAAAAAGCTTTAATCATCTTCTATAAGTGTTGTGATTACATAAATAAAGTTAACATCTCATTGAAAGTTGGATGGTGCAAAGATTCAAAATTTACCTTTAAATCGTGCTCCCTACTAGGAAATAATGACCGCTACTCCAAAAATGCTATGACGCATTTAGTCCAGTTTAATTTGCAGTCTCAGTCATGGTGAAGATAGTGACCACAACCTTTAAATGACTTTAGAGGGATTCAAGCATCCAACTAAATGAAACTATATGTCATGAGATTTGTTAAAGAACCAAAATTTGCAATAACAACCACCATGGTAGTGACCGCATTTCACAAACTCCAAACCTCCAAAGATCTAACTTATTTCATGGTGAAGGTAGTGAGAAGAATCTCTAGCGTGACCTCGGTGGCACCCGTAACATTCATTTCTCCTTAGAGATGTCCAACCACTAGTTTTGTGAAGAGCTAATGTTGTGTTACCATGTGTACTAGTCGTTAGATACAATTGAGGATCTCAACTATGAATAAGCAAAATCTAGAGCAAAACTTTAATCACGATCAAAATTTTTAATTGACAAGCATTAAATGTTGGATTTGGCCACCAACTTTGAAGATATGAAGCTAGTTTGATCTCAAACGTCTCTTTGGTGGGTGAAATCTATAAATACTCTACTATATGGATATAAATGTAAAAGAATAGCATTTACAAAGGCAAAACTCTTGCAAATTTATTTCTAAACTCTATCTCTCTTATTTACACTTTGTAATTAAGTTGTAATAGGTTTTGTGTGAGCCTTTAAACACCTTTTAGGATTGGGTTTGAGAGTGTTAACCTTGGGAAACACTTGTGAGGTTGTACATGAACCTTTATAAAACATAAATTGTAAAGTTTAGTGTGAACTTGTAAAACAATATTTAGTATTAATGGAACACCCAATTGGAAGGATTAAGAGTGGATGCAGTGTTGGTTAATACTCAAACCACTATTAACTCTTGTGTATTCCATTCTTCTACTTTATCTTCTAAGCTTGCATCACTAACCTTCCTTTCAAAAATTTAAAATTTTCACCAATTCAACTCCCTCTTCTTAGTGCATAGGGGCCAATATTAAGCTTGTCGATTACCAAGCTAGCCTAGAGTTGCCCATGACTAAGGACCTAAAGGAGGAGGGGTCATTTTAGGAGGTAGAGGATTAAACTGTAGCCATCTGCCCATTTGCCTTTATACTTTTTCTTGTTTTTGTGACTGTAATAGGTTGTAAGAACTTCCATACTCTTATTGGATCATCTAAATAGTTTATGTGTATGGTTTGTCCCTATTTGTTTTTGACATTTTGGATCTTTAGGCCTCAGTGCCCTAATTTTAATACTTGCACATTACTTGACTTATTTATGGTAGATGATATTTTTTTTCTCATTTTGTGCCCCTTTGAGTTGATGACATGATTGTACCATTTATTTTCCTTTTATGTCCCTTGAAAATATCTTTGATTCAAGTGTATGAAAATATAGGCTAAAGTCGTATATTATTTTGCTCAATAAAGTGGTTTGTACAAACCAAAAATCATCTATATAGATGCATGTTGTCTATACAGATGACATGTTGTCTATACAAATAACTTTACTATTCATAGCTGTTAAGTATTTTTCACCTTTTCTCTCCTTTTTGAACCTCTTCACCTCGATCTTTACATGCCTATCTGTTGCATTTCACTTTTCTACCATGGCTGGAGCATTTTTAAAATCTCTCCATGCCCTTGATTGGTCATATCCTCCCTAAGTAGACTTAAAGACCCTTTATCTTTCATCTATCAAATCAACATTGAATATCTTCTAGTGACTTATGATTTTTATAATCCATCCACCCATTCTTTCTAGTTAGGAGAGATAGAGATCTGCCTTCTTCTTAACGATTTTAGTTGCATTTTGGTCTATCATATTACTGGTTTTGATGGGATCACACACTTTTCATGCTTGGACTATTAATATGTTTGCAAGATGATGGAGCTTTTTTATTTGCTTTATGATGAGGTGCTCTTTTATACCTTGGGCAAGGAGTAAATGTTGTTGTCTCCTTTACTCACATTATACCCTTAGAGAAATAATACTGGGGCCATTTAAGCCTACATTTTGGTTGTTGTTTTGATGGAGAGTGCCTACTTTGCACGGATGATAGTAAGATTGACCTTTAGGCCCTATAACTTATAAAGGAGATTGAACTGGGTAAGACTCCACTTTCTGCAATTCTTGGTAAAACTATTATGGGATTAAAAAGGATCGCTTTGAGCATCAACTAATCTTTCTCAAGGAGTTCGCTACTTCTTTAGGTATGTTATCCTTGTGGCCTTTCGTTATCATTTTTTTCTTTTATTTTATTTTTTCATTATTATTTTTTCTTGCCTTAACTTTTGCTTGGACTGTCTTTATGGGTTTGCAATCTAGTAGGTCAATCATTTTTATTTAGGTTGCCTTTTCAAATTTGCCACCTAACGAGCATTTCTTTTTTTTTTTTTTTTTTTTCTTTCTTCTGTTTTATTTTCTTGTTTTTAAATTTAGCTACATAATTGGTTAGGCTTGCTAGAGGCTTCCATTGTGGATGTGAGGTAATATTTTCCATAATGTCATTCAAATTACGGTATATTGAGAATTGTTTATTATAGGGCTAAATAGGTTAAATGGGTATCCCACATATCCGATTTTGATATTTGTTAAACCTGCTCATTGTAGAGACTGACGAGAGTTGCCCAGAGGACCTATGAATGGTGTGTGATTATTCCTATTTTTGCATTAGACACATTTTACAACCCATCCAAAGTCCATCATAGTTTGGAGCTTCACAGGGTGCTATAGGTTTCCTAACTTCCTTTGTGGAGGGATCGCTCACCTAATATTTTATGGATAAGGTAGAGGCTAATTGGGTTGATCACTATATCTACCATTTCTTCACTATAGAGGCTTCCACCTCTACAACACTAATCCCAAAGGCTTGGTTGCCAGATGGTTGAGGTAAAGGATTTTAGGATCTCAAAAAGATTAAAACGACAATGTGCACATAGAGGAAAAAAAAGAAACTTCTTGTATTTCATTTAGTTTAAAGAAATGTTTGACAAAAACTACTTCTATTTTAAAAATATATTTTCTTCTAGTGCCATACTTGGTATGAATCATTTCATATATTATACATTGATGTCATGCATGCTCTATACCTTTAATAACAACATACTAAAGTATCCCATTAGCTTTGCTAATTTTTTCGGTTCACTAGGTCTATACTCTCGATTCTTTGTCCCTTGTGGTTGCTTTGCTATCATGCTCTTGTTGCATGACCTTCACTATTAAGTTTCCCTGTTGGCTTACCTCAGTTTTTTCCACTAGTTGTTTACACTCTTGCCTTTTACTTCATTATAATCTTTCTTTTTTCTTATCTTAATCTTTGCCTAAGCCACCTTTTTAGGTTTTCAACTTAATGGGCACATTTATTTTTTCACTCACCTCATAACAAATGCCTTTTTAATTGATCCAAGTTTACTGGTTTGAAGAATTCATTCCCATCCAAATCTAACAACTTCATACCTCCTCTTAAGTATATCTATTTGACCACAAAGGGATCTTCCTGATTTGAATTAAACTTTCTCCGAGGATCTTAAGCTTGAGATCATATTACTTTGAACACAAAATCTCCCACTCTTATTGTGCTTAACTTGATCTTTTTACTGCTGGTGCACTCCATTATTTTTTGATAGAGCTAGATATGGTATAAAGCCTTCAACCTCATTTCATCCAACATAGCTCGCTGATCATACCTACTTCTTACTTATTGGTACTTACGGACCTTCATCTCAATCAATGCCTAAAGGGACGTCATCTCCATTTTTACTAACAACACTGCTTCCATCCCATATACTAGAAAGTAAGGTGACATTCCTTGTTGAGGTCCATATTTATAATACATGTTGGACTAGGTTAGTTAAACCTAAGTCAAAACTTCATTTTGATCTTGACAATATAGATTGAAAGATTATAATATCAATTTCTAGGGTTTATCTTATAGATATTTAGCTAGGATCACTTTAAAAGTTGAATGGAAGCCTTTATCTCAAAGACTGAAATTTACACTACAATTTGCGATTATGAAGATCTTCTAAAAGAGTTGAATGAATCTTGTATAGACAAAATTGTGATACATGTCGTGTTGATAGTCGTAACCCTAACTTTTGCATTAACTTAGAGGGAACCAAATCTTCAACCAACTCATGCCAAGTGTCCTAAAGAACCGTTGGAAGATCAAATTTCATGGTAGAAAAAGTATTATAGTGATTGGTAATTTGATAAAGTAACTTTTCGATTCAAATAGACAATTTCACGGTGAGAATTGTGTCCAAAGAGGGAAATAAAGATTGCGACTTTCACTATTACTCAATAAATGCAACAACTATTTTTCTTAAAGAACTAATGGTTTGATACCATATGGATTAGTTGTTAGATAAAAATGGAGTTATGTGAATCTCGCGACCACAAATGATGGTCTCAACAGTGAATTTTGTCTGACAAGCAATAAACGTAGGATTTATCTAACATACTTTAGAGATTTGAAACTAGTTTTATTTGCCATGTCTTTTTGGTGGTTGTAACCTATAAATACACCAACAAATGTATTTGAATGAAAAAGAACAACATTCATTATAGTAAAACTCTTGCAATTTTATTTATCAACCTTTAAGCTTTCAAATTCTTATAATTGTGTTGTTGTAATTTGGTGTGAGCATTAAACACCATTGGATTTGGGTTTAATAGTGAGCCTTAGAAAACTCTTGTATAGATAGAGTGTGAGCCTTTAAAACATTAGTGAGGTTGAACATAAGTTGTAAAGTTAAGTGTGAGCTTTAAAACACCATTAAAGATTAGTGAAACACAATTGGAGAGTGGATGTAGGGTTGGTTAATACCCGAACTACTATAAAACTTTGTGTGTTTTATTCTTCTTCAATTCCCTCTATTTCTTGTTTAACAAACCTTTCCCCCTAAAATTTCAAATTTTCCATCAATTTAACCCTCCCTTCTTGGTGCACAAGGGCCTATAGTGCGATATCCCTATAATGCAAATGACAGCTCTTCTAACCAATCTTTATAAATTTCCACCATTTTCATTAGAATGTTCTTGATATTCTTATTATTTGCCTCTACAATACTGTTTGTTTGCAGCTTGTAGGGTGAGGACTTATCATGCACCACTCCATACTTTTCCAAGATGATATTGACCTTAGCATTAAAATGCACAACATTACCCGTCACAATGTGATGTGGCACACCATATCGATAAATAAGATTTTTTTTTTCTATAAACCTGACCATTTGATGTGCCCATAGCTTCCTAAAAGGCTCAACTTCTAACCATTTTAAGAAGTAATTAATTACCATAATGTACTTGTGGCCCTTGATGAATGTTGGTTTCACTTTCCCAATAACGTTAATGTCCTACGCAACAAATGGCTAAGGTGAGGTCAAGTTTTGTAATTCCACTTGCAGTTAATGGTTAAGGGTTTCGTAAATCTAGCATTTATGGTAACCTTTTCTATTACAATCCTACTTCATGGTAGCCCAATAGTAGCTTATTCTCAAGATCTTTCTAATTAGGCCAAACCATCTATGTGTGGTCCATCAAACCCTGTATGCACCTTTAATATTATTTTACTAGCTTCTTATTTCATTAGACATCTCAAATGAACCTCATGAAACATCTGTTTATACATCACACCATCATAAACTATAAACTATGATGCTAACCTTCTAATGATATCTTTGTCTTTCTTTTCTATACCATTGGGGTACATATCATCCTTGTAATATCTCTATTCATCATAGTACCATAGTTGATTATCCACTGACACCTGCATCACCCTTTCATAGCAAGGTATAGCTAAGTAGAGAAGACCTGTTTGGCATTGGTGTGGGCTACGAAAAATTTAAGGCATTATTCTTAATCATACTCATTGGAAGTGGTTGCGATGTTTGACTTAGTCAAATACCTACACGAGGCTGCTTCCTTAACTAGAAGGTTGGCAAAATGGTTGATATTATTGACTGAATTTGAAATCAAATATGTAATTAAAAGGTGATCAAGGGTCGACAATTGTAGAATATTTACCATAACAAACCCTCGAAGAAAGAGAATTAAAATTTCCCTAGTTCCTTGATGAAGGGTTAGGAGCAATCTAGCCTTTGGGCTGGCAATTGTTTTTCGATGGAGAGATAAACAATAAAGGAGTAGGTATGGGTGTGATTTTGATATCATTGAAAGGATAACTTTCTCCTGTGGGCAAAAAGTATGACTTCAGCTAACAAACAATATGATCGAGTATGAAATAAGTGCACTTGGTTTGGAATTTTTGATGCAGATGAAGGTCAAGATAACTAAGGTGTTTAAAGACTCACTACTGGTTATTTCCCAGGTGACTCATGAGTGGCAATTAAAAGAAGAATAGTTGAGCCTGGATTTGGAACACTTAAAGAGAATGATATAAAATTTTCAGAGAATTATATTTCATCATTTACTACGGAAGGAGAATACAATGGTTGATGCCTTAACGATTTTGATTTCTAAGTGGGATGGGCCGAAGGCAATGCTAATGAAGCCACTCATTACACTTAGGTCTGTGATGCCATGCCATGTCAAAGAAAGAATAATGCAAATGACAGTGGAAAATCATCCTCAGTACTATGATGTTCAAAGATACTTGGAGGATGGAGGATACCCTGAGGGGGCTGAAAAGAAAGACTAAGATGTGATCCGCATATTGGTAACACAATTTGTTACCCATGAGGGTGTGTTGTACAAAAGAATGCCAAACGACATCCATTTGAGATGCTTAGTAGAAGAAGAAGTGGGCAAAGGTATAGTTGAAGTGCATGTGAGAATTTGTGGCCCCCCACATGATGGAAAGATGTTGGCAAGTAAGATTTTGAGAATGGGCTGCTATTGGACCATCATGGAGCGAGACGATATTCATATGGTTCGAAGCTATCACAAGTGTCAAGTTCATAATAGTCTTAATCACCTGCCTCTGACAGAGTTGTAAAATCTGACCTCACCATGGCCATTTACTGCTTGGGGCATTGAAGTGATTAGAGAAACCAAGCCAACGTCTACAAAGGGGCATATGTATATTATGGTAGCAGTGAGATTATTTCTAAAAATGGGTAGAGGTTGAGTCTTTCAATAAGTTAGGGGCAAAACAGATGGCCCAATATATTGAGAAAAACCTCCTTTATCATTATGGGGTGCCACATCACATTGTCATGGATAATGAAGTTCATTTTTAGGCCGAGGTTAGAGTAATCTTAGAAAAGTATGAAGTAACCCATCACAAGTCATCACCCTACATACCACAAGCTAATGGGGATGTAGAGGCAACTAATAAGAATGTCAAGAACATCATCACCAAGATGACAACAACTTACAATGACTAGTTTGAGAATTTGTCCTTTGTGTTGTAGGTGTATCAAACTATATCAAAGACATCAACAAGATGATGCCATACTCCTTGTATATGTGATAAAGGCAGTATTGCCAAGTGAAGTGAAGGTGAAGTCTCTATGAGTGTTAGTTGAGTTAGGGATTTCAGAGCATTAATAGGTAAGAAATAGACTTGAGCAGTTAGCTCTCTTAGATGAGAAGAGGTTAAAAGTTTTTTACCATATCTATTTATATCAGGCTAGGATGGCCTACATATTTAACAAGAGAGTCAAAATAACCACTATAAGGCTATACAACCTGGTGTTGAAAGTGATTAGACCACAAGCTCAAGATCCTCAAGGAAAGTTTAGGTCGAACTAGGAAGGTCCTTATATGGTCATACAGATCTATTCAGGAGGTATAGTGAAGTTGTTAGATATGGATGAGAATGAATTCTCCGAGCTAGTAAACCTAGATAGATTGAAGAAGTATTTTATATGAGGATGTGAGAAAAGTAAAATTAGCCTGTTAAAGGCAATTTAGACAAAAGTTAGGGTGTTAAAAAAAAAAAGAAAAAAAAAAGAAAGAAAGAAATAGTCTACTAAGTTGAAACTAGAAAGGGCAGTTTAGGTAAAAATCAAGACATAAATATAATAAATAGTATAAAAGGTGAAAAAGTGAGCTTGGCCACTAGGGACACCTATTAGGAGATGATAAAATACAAAGTAATGGTGGAAGAAATAGAAACATGAGGCAAAGAATCGTTGAGATGGAGGTATCGAGCGAAGAAATTATATGATCTAATGTGCTAGTATTAAAGGTAGTGATCATGCATTTAATTAATATGTAATATGCAAAACGTAAATGGTTCATATGAAGCATAATGTTAGATGGAAATACATTTACATAATTAAAGTAAATTCAATTCAATGTCTTTAAACAAAAACATAATATATGAAAGTTTCTTCCTACAAAGCTTTACTGTTTGTTGATGTTTTGATAAGATAAGAAGAACTTTACAAATCTAAAAGTCTTATAGCCATGGCATATAGTCAGCATCATCCTCAAGGGTAGGGTCCACACCATTGTAAAAGTCGTAAATATGTCTATTAGCCTATGTGGACTAACTCTGTCCAAGAAGTGCTAGGATAATATACCCTTGGAAAAAGAAGAAAGGAAGTCCATGTTGTATTGAGGAGCGCTAAACTGGCGATGCACTTAAGGCAGGTCATAGCCCATGTGGACTGACTCTGTCCAAGAAGTGCTGGGATAATAGACCCTTGGAAAAAGAAGAAATGAAGTCCATGTTGTATTGAGGAGTGCTAAACTGGCGATGCACTTAGGACGGGTCATAAAAGGTTTTGGATAAAAGGGGATGATCACACAGTACTCATATGTCCTCAAAGTAACTCGCGAGAGCCTCCACCATGGACAAGTACAACAAATGTCAGTAATAGTAATGTGAGACATCCATCTAGTCCACTTGTCTCTAGTGCTAGCAGGTCTTGGCAAATGACAGTGCAGGTGATATTGCGGGTAGTAGAGTCTCGCATCTATAATAGGGGCAGCCAACAAGCCTAGCTTCTCTTGTAGCCATATTTAAACAAAAACTAATAATAATGTTGACCTCATTAGGCTAAAAACCTAAAAGGGCTCTCTAAGCAAAAAGTGAACAACCTGCTGGATTGAAAACCTTTGAGGGTGGTCCAACAAAAAATTAGGGCAATAAAAAAATAATAAGAATAAAACAAGATACCAAGAGTAAAAGATGTAGAAGAAATTCATACCTAAAGCAACAGTGGGCTTCTTGAGAAAGAATCGCTAAGGTTAAGGCCCCTTTTATATAAGACCATAATGGTCTCACCCAAGATTGTTGGGATAGGGGTTTTCTTCGAATCGACTTCCTTAAAAAGGAGTAAAATCTATAGATCTATTTCACCACCTTCCTTCTATAAAAAAGAACTCGCCCATCAGGGTAGCCGCTATAATATGAGCATGTGCCACTTGAGCATGACCCTTAAAAGGGTAAAGAGTAAGGAAATGAGCCATGAGAATCTTCTCCTCACTTAGTGTGTACCTAGGCACCTCATCATATCATAAGTCAAATAGCTCCATCATTTTTTCATACATGGGGTTAACCTAGTTATGTTCAGGCAATTTGAATTGCAACCATGACCCGACAATCAAGAATGACACCAAATTCTTCATGTAGGGGGTAGATCTCGATATCTATAAAATGAAAAGAATGGGTAGTGAAATAGCATATATCACAGGTTGCCCATAAGAAATTTGTGTCTAGGCGGATAGATGAGAGGTAACGAAGAGCCTCAAGGCTTGCCCAAGGTAGATTAGACCAAACTTAAGATGGAAGAGACCTCAAAAATGCTTTAGCCATGTTTGAGGGAGTGGAAATAAGGGTTTTGAAGAAGAAAACAGTGGGTGGCTATTTATAGAAGGAAAAAAAGGTTCTCAGTGTTTGACAACTGTAAATAATTGTACATGGTTATATAACCCACTTGGGTTATCTATATAGACAACTATTGGTTTGTACAGACAACTTAGTGGTATGTACAGACCAGTCTTCTTGGAAAATTGGGCAGCACCCCCTTACACTATAAGTTTAAGAGTTATTTTATACCTACTTCGAAAGGCATGTAGACATTCAATCTAGGATAGAATAATTGAATCACACATTTAAAAGATAAGTTTGGGGTTAGAATTAAAATCATGCATTTCCATTGAAACATAAACATCTAGAGTTTGCCAAAATGGTGGCGAAATCACCTCTATGTCTCTAAAAATCCTAATATTCAAGGTAGTATCCTAAAAAGTGATAGGGCATTCAAATTGCCTAAAAATATCTATACGATTATGCTAAACATGTCAATAATGTTTTATGAATGTTCTATAATGAAGAGAAAAGCCTCAAAATCTAAAGACACTAGATTGACTCGATCCTTCCAACTTTTTGATGCGGTCTCTTTCTCGTCATCTCCTCTATTCCCATCTGTGGCCCATGTATTCATCAAAGTCCTTAGCTATTGTAGCCATAGTCTTGATCTGGGCCTCTGCCACTATCAGAAGTTGCTTAGTATCCCTAAACTGCCTAGTAAGACATTAGATCATATTCTGCAAAATGTACAAGGGCTAGGATGGATAGGATACCAGTCACACACACAATCATAAGCATGCATACATGTTTTACATACACTAGTTGGTACTAATCTATAGAGACTGAGTCTGCTATGTCACCACCTGTTTTAGAGTAGCGATCAGTTCCACCATAGCCTTGATTAGGACACAAGGGATCTATAAAGGGGAAAAAAGGCATTTGAGTAGTGAATGCTCCAATAACAACAAATGGCACAATGATGCAAGTAAACGATACTCATGTGGGTAGTGTTGGTTGGCTCAAAGGCACAAGCTGACCATATCAGCTGTAATGACATGATCGATCTAGTTAGGGATGCCATGTAAGACTCAACTATGCTATATAGAATTAGGTCCTACTCACCTACCATAATGGGCTCTAGCCCATATTAGGCAGGGGATTGCTCTCTTAAACGAGACCCAACTCTACTGTATAGACCTGTCAGCAAAGCACAATGTGTTAGTTATATACCCTAGGCTAATTTTTATAATGGATATTTTTTAAATAATGCCATGGTTGCAATTTTATTAATATCTCTTTTATATTTTATTTACGACTAAATTATAAATTTCATGAATAGTTAATTCTACTAATGTCATAAAGTATGTGACTTGACAGCAAAACCTTTAGAATTCTATTCTAAATTGTCCCTAGTCAGTCATTATTTTTAAGATAATAATGAATGAAGACTAGTATGTGTTTGATTGATAACTTTGTTTTAGTAGTCATGGATATATGAGATTAAGTCAAACACATAGATACATGTTTAAAAAACATTATATTGGACTGACTCATTATGAAAACATTACATGGATAAATAGTTATAAGTGATTCTTATGCAATATTATTAACTTAATTCTCTAACATGAAAATCACCATAGATTTCAATATGATGAACTTTATGTTTGATACAATCTTACATTATCTTTGATTGGATAATTATACAAACTGATATTGGATGTGAAGTAAATTATATAGAGAAAAATGTGTGATTAAGAAAGAATTTATCCCTTATATATTTATGAGAAATATAACTTTGGGCCCTTCATGAAGTTATACTTAAGAGATTACATAGTCATGAGAAAATGAATTGATAAAGGTTATCATTGTCATTGTCATTTTACTTCAGTCTACTCGGAGATCGAGAAATAATTGAACTATATAAAAATGACATGATTCATGCATTATGTTTAATTGAGATATAATGTGACAAAAAGATTATAATACTATTTGTATAATAGGTTAGGTCGGATCATTGACATTCATATAATTTGGGTAGTCGTAATATTTTGCTATAAGCTAGTTGTGACTTATGATAAAAAAAAATAAAAAAAAAGGTTTTTGGGCCATTACTAATAGTATGTGAACCTATAAAGTTGAACACATAGAATGGGCCCAAAGTGAGATTGACTTTTACTACTCTCTATTTGTAATTAAGATAATCAGAGATATTATCTAAATTATTGAGATATTTATTTCATTTTAAAGGTTAAAAATGGAATAAGATATTATCTTATCTGTATTTTTTAAGATACATAGTTGGCATAAATATTTTAATGATTAATATATATCATGTTTTAGGGTTTTCTAAAAATACATAGAATATTCACATTTTTCAAAAAAAATTTAGAGAGAAAAATCCTAGTGCTAGCACACTTCTTATTTGGAGAGAGCCTGTTCATGTGAACACTTGTAGAGGATGTTCATCAATTTTGTAGCATTTAAATCAATTGATCTACACTCTAAGTTTGAGGTTGGGTGTTACTAGTGTAAAACCCTTCTCTACCTTCCATCAATATTTTCTCTCTTGTTCAAATTGGTAAGGATTTTACATCATTCTTTTTTATTTAATCAAATCACATGAATCCTTGGTAGGTCTCTATCTAGAAAATATTTTTTCTTCCACTGTGTTTATTCTGCAAATTCCAACACAATGTTAGGTAAAACAACAGAAGAGGAGTAAATAAACAAAGTAAAAAGGTGTTGGAGATAATCACAATGAACACTAGGCAGGAGCCACACATGTAAAGCAGATCTTGGCTACACCGATCCAAATATCAGTACAAATGAGCCAACGCCATGTATCCCTAATCAAAATGGTAAATAAGCCCCAATCCTTAAGTGATGGCACTAGGCAAATCTTTACCCCATTCGATGGGTTCAAGAACAAAGCACCTGATAAGGTGTATAAAAGGAAGTAACGAGCATGTTGATCCATCACCTCATGTGAGCTATCTCATTGATGGTAGGAGCACCCTCCTTTACGCTTAACCACTCGAAAGAGAGACTCCCTTTAGTCCGAGGAATGTTGCCTAAAAATCGAAGGAGGTAATCTCTCTATAGCACTAGCGCATGCACGTCAGAGTCAATGAAGATGGGATGCTTAAGAAGCGGATCCCGATTAAGTAAGTAAAGTCTTATGATGTGATGGTAACCTCCCCTATTAGTGGTAGGTGAAAAGTATGAGTAATGTCCATCCACCGCTCGACTAGCACATGGCTTATCGTAGAATCGATCCAAAGAGCCTTCTTCGGCAACAATTGTAGGAAAAGGTAATGAGTCGATCCCCTCTAAGTGGGTTGCGACCCAAGGTGTAGCTTGTAAAACCCTACCTAGCTGGGCCCACTAATCCTCCTCCCTAATGGAAGGAGATGTCACTGTAAAAAGAAAATGAAGAACAACAAATGCTTAACATTCACAAGATAGATACAAGGGACAAAACAACTAGCATAATAAAAGACACACCAAGATACATGAATAAAAGTCACCAAAATTGGTCAGAAGAGGGAGTCAAATCGGTAACCCAAGGCAAGTAATATGTAATTTCTCATGTAATAAAACAACATTTCACATGTTTTATAATGTGCATGCAATCTGATAATCTGGAGAAAATTTAAAAGCCATAAGGCGTTCGGTCCTAGTCATGAAATCCTAAGTGTGGTTCAACAATTTTATGTAAAATGCCATAAGTCCAAAACAGTTTAGTCTAAAAGCCATAAGAAAAAAGATAAATAAATATTTATTTATTTATCTCAAGTAAGAATTTTAATCCCTTACATGTCATTCCGTAAATTTGTCTTGATAATTTCAATGAAGTTACTTGAAAGTAAGGGCATACAAATCGAGATAATAAATCAAGCCAACAGATAAAAAATAAGAATCCCATTCAACTGTAAAAGGTAAATGTCCTAAAATCATCTCTAAATGTTTTTAAGGCTAACCTAATGTTCGCATGTATGACAAAAATTGTAGGGTAGTGTCCAAAATGTACAATGTTAAGAAAGAAAGACAGAAAAAAATTAAAGAAAGGAAATAACACTTATTACTCTTAAGGCGGCTCTAACAAGATGGTAGTACAAATTGTAGATCGTTGGCACATCACAACATGAATCGAAGCCTACTAAGATAATCTTTGTTGTGTCTTTCATCAAGGAGTTCACTCTTACAAAACCCTATGTGGGGCGCAACTGCTCCCGGGCATCATGCACAATAGCTTTCATATCGAAGAACTCCTCAATGATGTCAACCATCTCATTGTCATCGAAACCAAAGATCGTAGAGATTCGAGAGCAAATGGAACCTAAAAAAACTAAACTTAGAGAGTTTTTAGTAAGGAAAAGTAGAGAGAAGATGAGGAATAGTGCGAATGAACCCTAGGGTTGCATGCGTGCCTTATATAGGGGGTGAGGTCCAAGATTGGTATAAACCACCCTCCGTGTTATAGAAACAAACTCCATCAAGTCGGGTATACAGGCAACTTGGTTGTCTGTATAACCCATTAAAGAAAGAAGGCATAATTAAAGGAGGCAAAAAAATGAACTCCTTAATGGAAATTTCCAAAGTATCTCTAATATCACTAGAGCTTAGAAAAGCATGTTCAATCTTCTAAACTGCCAACCCAATTACTAAAATACACACCAGTGCTAAAACTAAACTCTCCAGGGGTGACAAAAGGATTTTTAAAAGGGAATTCATATTCTTAAAATCATTCGCGCTTATTTGCACTCACTAAAAGTGATGTCCATAGTATTTGGGCTAAAGCCCATTCCTTTCAATAAAGATGGGTAAGACAACTATAAAGGCTTTAGTAGTGTGAATTCACTTCTAAAGGGCCAATAAGGCTAAAATGAGATAGGAGAATACTCCAACACACTAGAAAGACACATATGATGCAAGATTGATCCCTACGGGGCATCCTCGAGCTTAGACTACTAACTAGAAGGCTTGAGGCACCTTTAAAAGATTTAAGAACATTAGTAGCTACAGAAGATAGTTACAAATGCACAGTCCATTTAGCACCTGCTTGAGAGCTATTGAAAAATACTAGAACATAGTCGATATTTGTTAGAAAGCTTTTAGATATATAAGAACATACTGGTGTAAGCCAAAACAACTGCCCGAATCAAATTAGTGCTTGCTAGAGAGCTACTGAGACACTTAGCACCTGCTAGAAAGTTGCAAGAGATATAAGAATGCACTGGTACCCACTAAAAAGTTACAAAAGATATAAGAATGCATTAGTACATGTTAGAAAAGTTGTTACAAAAGATTTAGTATCTGCTAGAGAGTTGCTAAAATATCTAGTACTTGCTTAAGAGCTATCAAAAACACACAAAACACACTGGCACTTATTAGAAAACATTCAAAACAAGCTTTATTACCTACTTAAGGAGTTGTTAAAGAATTGTATCCATTGGTATCCTTATTAATGTTTACATTTGCTATATTACTTTGTTAAGTCTTGCTCAAACAATCATTATCCAAATGTTATTTTTCAAGCCTTACAAAGTAGGAGGAAATTGTGAGCATCTAATTTTAGGCCTTAAGATGCAAGCTTCGATGATGTAAATCACTAAAATTTTCCACAAAATGTAATGGAAATTGCTAAAGGAAGAAAGAGCAAGGCCTTAGGAAACCTTGGGGCAACCTCAAAGCCAAACCTAAGCCTATAAAAACTAAAGGCCTAAGACTACTAGCTCAAGTTTAGTGGGTTATACAACCCATTAAATGTAACTGCACAACCCTAAACTTGGTTGTCTAGCCATGTCTTAAACCCTTGAACTTGGAAGATTTTGGAACTGATCCTTCCTTAAACCCTAAGACTATATAGCCAAGCATGAAGGTTGTACAACCCTACCCTTGGCTTTACAACCCACTTACAAACTCTAATTCTAGAACTTTCATGGTCTCTTATATGATTGGACATGAACTTGATGCAACCATAACCATTTTAGGTTCTGATGCACCCTTCTTCCTTTATAAATGCCCCACCATTTTAAGAGGAGGAGAAGACTTAGACAACCCCAGCGTTACTCTATTGAAATTGTAACATCCCTAGCCATATTCATTAGCATTATCACATGAGCATATGCATTAGATAAATAATCATTGAAGCACCATTGCATTTGGGGACACTTGAACATATATGTAATGTTTGTATAGTTGTATGACAAATTATTTTATGTTGTGTGCATGTTATAATATCATAAATAATGGTGTTTTAGACCTTAATTAAAAGTATAAGGAGTATCTAGGAATTAGAAGATGGATGGAAGTGCTTAATGAGTGACTAAGAGGGACTAAAAGCAAAACTTTTAACTTTCAACCAATAGGAAACCAACCCCAATCTTTTGACTTATTTAAGCTAAAATACAGACCATTAGGGTCAGATTTTGTGGGAAAATCGTGGAGGTATACCAGAAACAGGAGAGAGCAAAGGAAGAAGAAAGAAAGGAAGAGGAAGAAGAAGAAGAAGAAGAAGAAGAAGAAGAAGAAGAGAGAGCTGCCTAGAGTTTTTTTCAATTCTGGGACAGTAGGTAAGTAAATTTATCTTCTTCTTAACTGGAATTAACATCTTATGACATGTTAATCATGCATGGTTAGTGAGAATTATGGAGTAATGAAGGTAGATCTCTTGGATGGAAGTTGTAATCCAAGAGAATAAGAGCTGATTCTGTTGGATTTTGCTGTTAGAGCAGAATTTTGCACCCAGGATTTCGTAAGCCTAGAAGAGGAATTAGGGAAAGTGCAAAATATGAAAGTTGTAGCTTTATGTCTCATATAAATGT
>CATIWR010169402.1:0-10578 GCA_949677035.1 Omphalea diandra | reverse complement strand
TTCGGTTTCGGTATTCGCGGTATCGGTAAAATTCGCGGTTTCGGTATTCGCGGTATACCGATTACACCCCTAGATATTATATTTGGTGCTACCAATGTGTCTCTTTATGAAGAGTTTGCTAAGTGTTTGACTAAGGAATTTGAGATGAACATGATGGGAGAGCTCAAGTTTTTTCTTAGTCTTCAATTATACAAATTAAAGAGAGCATCTTCAATAACCAAGTCAAGTACATAAAGGAGATACACAAAAGGTTTGGCATGGATGGATGCAAGGTAGCTAAGACCCCAATGAGTGTATCAATTAAACTAGACAAGAATGGATCAGGTAAGCCGATTGATGAAAAGAAGTATAGAGGTATGATAGAGTCTCTCTTCTATTTTACTGCTTATAGACTAGATATTATATTTAGTATTTACTTATGTGCTAAATTTTAATAGTGTCTTTAGGAATCATATTTACATGTGATAGGAGTCATTTTAGCATATATTTTTAGGTTATATTTAGTATTTACATGTGCTAAATTTTTTTAAATTAAAAAATTATGTCACTTTTATGTTTACATAGGAATCTCTTAAAAAATGAGTTAAATTACAGTTTCAACAGTGTTGCATAGGTTATTGCATGGCCCATGCAGAGATATAGAGTTAAACAGTCAGTAGTGCAGGATCATAACAATAGTTAAATGTATGGGCAATTGCATGACCTATGCATTGGGCCATGCAGATCAGTCAGGACAAAATGCAAAATGTAGGAAGAGGGTTCCAATTTAAACAAAAAAAAAAGACTTAGTTTGGGATTTTCATTCTAGGTAGAAAAGAGGCAATTTTGAACAGAATAATTAAGATATAGATCTACTCAAAATTTGTGAGAGAAATTTAGATAGATTGAAAGAGTTTTCTTAGATTTATTATTTAGAGTAAGATTATTCTTTTTGAGGATTTTTTTTTTCTAATTCAATGGGTTTCTTTAATTTTGTTTCTTATTCTTCTCTTATAATGAGCTAATTCTTTTATTCTAGGGATTACAGTGAAAGTCCAACATTTTTTTTATGATTATATAAAGAGATTACATTTCAAAAGTATTGAGTTTCCTTGATTTGATGTTTTTAAGCTTAGTTCACTTGAATGTATGATGGTCACTGTAAGCATTAGATTTTAGACCTCAGGATACAAAGCACAATGATGAAATCACTGAACCAAATCCCTATAATTAAAGGAGAATTGTTAAAATGAAGGGATGGAAGGTCATAGAGAACCTTAGAAAAGCCTAAAGACCAAGCCATAGCCAAGCTCAAAGCCAAGCCTAAAACTACCTTCCAAGCTTAACGAGCTATACAAAGCATCAAGCAGGGTTGGACAACCCATCCGCTAAGGTTGTGCAACATTGCACAAGGCTGTACTACCTTTGCTAAAACCCTAAACTACAAAACCTTTTAGAATTGGTCCCCCCCCTTTAACCCTAAGGCTATACAACCCTAGTAGAGGAATGTATAACTCATCCTTGGTTATATAACCCACATGAAAACCCTAATTCTAGTACAACAATCTCTTTCTCTATGATTGGATGCATCCATGGTGCAACCTAAACTATTTCAGGCAATGTGCTCCTATCCAATACCTATAAATACCCCTCATTTTAAAGGGATAAGGAGGCTTAGAAAAACCCTAAGGTTAGTATCCCAAAATCACCTCTCAAAAATCCCTCAAACATGGAAACCTTAAACCTTAACTTGCCCCAACTAACTTCAAGGCAGAACTAGACCTGATCTTTTTAACTTTGTGCATTCCCTAAGCATTTTAGAGGAAAATATTGAACTTGTGAGCCTCTGAAGGAATAAAAACACATAAAGACATCCAAGAATCCTCGTCACTCCCTCTTCTTCTTCCTCTTTCTTTTATTTCACTATTTCTAAAACTTAAGAAACAAGTGTTGTATAACCTTGTCCATAGGTTATACAACACCAATATTGGGTTGTACGACATAGTTTGACTGGCAGGCAGTTTTTTGCAAGGGCTTATTTCATCATTTCCTTTGGATTTCTTTCTTTCTTAAAGCTTTTTTTAATGATGTCTTATGACTCTAGTTGGAGAATGTGGTGAGGTTTAATGACCTAAGACCCCTATTCGTCTAAAAAATGTAGATATTATGCCTCATATGGTTTTTTTGTTACTTATCATACCAGAAGAAAAAATTCTTCCAATCTTTCTTTTGATTTTAAGAAGGTGTTTTGATTCTATTTTAACCATCTTAGAGCTATGATCAAGTGAGGACCTTAAAGTTCCATTAACCTTGAGATCTCACTTTATGTTAAGTGTGACACCCTAATTAATAATCATTAAAATTCTCTCTAAGTCTATCCATTGTCATTAAAAGACATGGTTTCAAATTTTTTTTTTGCTATGTCTATTGTTCACAATATAATAACTATTTACAACAAAGTATACATGGCTAAACCAGCTAAAACACTAATAAAATGCATACTAGCCTAACCTCTCTTAGACTGCTAGACAACAACTTCGAAATGTATACTGGACGCAGTCTTTTGTCTACTCTTCCTGAAATAAGATTTCATGCAAAAGAGTGAGTTTGCATACTCAGTAAGTAAATGCATAATGATACTTCAATCTCAAATAACATAACAATATTTAACATAAATAACCCATCTTCATATCCATGTATGAAATAAAGAGTTTTTCCTTTTAAATGCCACATAGGCTATCAAAGGTTGTTGTTACACAGGTTGTCATAAAATGCTGCCACATAGGCTATAGATATTACTACCACAAAGGCTTCCATTTTTGGTTACCACACATGCTATAAATATTATCGCCACATACGTTGTTATATATTATTCCCACACAGGTTGTTGAATATTATTGCTACACAGGCTGTTGAATATTATTACCACACAGGCTATAGATATCAATGCCACATAGGCTGTAATATATTATTGTCACATAGGCGGTTGAATATTATTGCTATATAGGCTATCAAATACTATCACCACACAGGCAATCAAATATTATCGCCACACAGGCTGTTATATATTTTATTGCCACAAAGGCTATTATATATTATTGCCACACAGGCCAGAGATATCATTGCCACACAAGCTATCAAATAGTTTTACCTACCAACAACATCAAATATTAGCCTTTCAACGAATCAACTATCAATCTAACAAAATTTTAGCAATATAATGACTAATAATAACACCCGTAACTTTGGAAGCTCATATCACCACATACTCCCATTCTCAAGTCATAATTTATCAATATCTCATGAAAACAAATAAATCAATAATATAACAATATTTTATCTATGTATGCCATAATATCATCACATTAAACAACATTTCATTCCATTGAGTATAAGTTCATGGCATTTAACTAACCACACATATAGTACCATTAGCTATTTACTTACCTCCTCCTTCAAGCTTATTTAGCCGTGGATAGTCTCGGCTTATTCCCACTATTATCCTCAATGCCTTGAGGACTTATTTCAATACACCAAGTCAATTCATGATGATAAAGTAAGATTTTCATCTTGTTATGCAACTATGACATGATTCATGCAAGTGGACCTAGTATTTATGCATATTTTCCTTATATGGCAGCCTGAGCTTGCTATACTCTCATAGCAATAATTCTAGATATACTCATCGAAATTACTTGATTCTTTTTTTTTCAAATAAACTAGATACATAATGAAACAACATATTCAAATTTCAAGTCAATATCAGACACATAGAAAATGTGGTGAATTTTTGAATTTTGCCCTATTGCAATGTCATCTTAGTCTGAGTAGGTCTTACATTCTTAGGTGCGTCTGAAATTGTACCAATCCATTTGTAATAATAATCTACCACCCATTACAAAACATATAAAGGAACATTTTTCATTTTACTCATTGTATAATTAAGTCTATAAAGTCACCAAAACAAAGGACCAAATCTTAGGGTGAGCAGGTTTGTAACATGTTGACAACTAGTCATGAAGAAAGGACAATATCCCAACAACCATGTTGTATTTGGCAAAAATATTTCACAATCAAGTATATCAAACATAAATATACAACTTTCAAGTTTGGACCATTGTCAAATTCTAAATCTATGGCCAGCAAATTCTTGGAAAATAGAATTAAAAGAAATATAAGGTTTCATCCCGGTACAGGGTCAGTCCCAATCAATAAGCCATATCTCTTTCCACAGAGCAAATCAATCAAAACTGATTTACAGAGATTTAGAGGGGATACATATCTACAAGTTTCATGTTTTTCACTTTATCAAAATCAGAATATAAGGCCATCAAAATATAAGAAAACAAAAGACTGAGATCATCTCAGTTTGGATTTGACCCATCCCTACTGATGGAGCCATATCGCCTCACACACACAAAATTAAGAAAAACCGTTTCATATGAATTTATATGAGACATAAAGCTACAACTTTTATATTTTGTACTTTCCCTAATTCATCTTCTAGTGTTATGAAATTGTGGGTACAAAGTTCTGCTCTAACAGCAAAACCAATAGAATCAGCTCTTGTTCTCTTGGATTACAACTTCCATCCAAGAGCTATACCTCAATTACCCCATAATTCTCACTAACCATGCATGATTAACATGTCATGAGAGGTTAATTTCAGTTGAGAAGAATATAAATTAACTTACCTATTGTCCCAGAATTAGAAAACCTTAGGCAGCTCACTCTTCTCCCCTTCTTCTTCTTCTTCTTCTTTCCTTTCTTTCTTCCTTAGCTCTCTCTCTCTCTCTCTGCAATACCTCACTATTTTTCCTCAAAATCTGACCCTAAATGTCATATTATAGCAGATAAAATCATGGTGTTTCATTTCCTATTAGTTGGAAGTTCACTTTCCACTTTTAGTCCCTCTTCTTCACTCCTTAAGCACCTTTATCCATTTTTAATCCCTAAATGCTCCTTATACTCTTAAATAAGCTCTATAACACCATTATTTATGATGTTATAACATGCACAAAACATAAGACAATAGGCCATGCAACTATACAAACACTACATATATGTTCAAGTGTCCCAAATACAACAGTGCAAGTGTCATTGTCATGCTTCTATGCATCACATGTCTAAAAAAATCATTTATCCAGTGCATATTTTCAAATATAACATAATTAAAATGCATATGATTTGGGTTAAGGACGTTACATTAAGAGTTTATATGTTTAAAGTATGTGAATAGTGTTTTAGCCCCTAATTTTCCCCATTCTTATGTTATATGCCAACATTACATTGTTAGTAGTACATATGGATGCCATGTTTTTTTAAAGCTACATAGGGTGAGGATTCATCAATCCTAGGATGCCTCTTATGATGTGTTTTGGCTTAGGCTATTCAATATCCTCCAAGTGTTTTGCATTGCATGTTTACTTCTTCATATGTTCATGATTTATGCATTTGTTCCATTTGTTTACTAATTTTGTGATGTTAAGATGTGTTACCATGGAAATTAGATGTATATTTAAGGACCTTGACTTTAGAGGTAGGGTAAGATAGTTATTATGAACTTTATTTACTTTTCTTTTAATTTCTATTATTTATTTTTTATCATTTGATTAGTAACTTATTCTCTTCCTTTAGGTGTAGGTGTTATTACTTGAGTTAGGCCATGAACTTAGCTTTGATTCTCATCTTATATGATTATGCATGATGTGTTTGAATGGATGAATGATAATGCATCCTAAAATCCCTTTGACATGATGCATGACCCCATTCCTAATTAATTATGCATGATGTGAATGAATGGATGCATGGATATGCATGATAATCCCATCATTTGGATATGTATGCCCCATCCCTGCCTTATATATATTATTCATTGGTTTCTCATATCTTACATATCATTCATGCATTGCATACTTTATTGTTATGACTGATGGCTTGCTTAGATGGATGTGTCTAAGTGGATAAATAAAAAATTGATTAATAAAGGCAAGGTATAAAAATGAACCATTGATTGCTCAAAGGCCAGATCCCTATATCCAGGCGAGTTGGGGGCTGCCTAATGTAATGACCATTTTCATTTACAAATCATGGCATTCATGTCTGAAAATGCATACACATAAAGGTTTATCCATTATACACACACAATCTAATATGTATTTAATGTACATATATGTTAACTAATGTTCAAGGCTAGAGACTATAAACTACTTCCTATCTAGACGTATGTACATGACATAAGGAGAGAGAGAGTTGAAATTTAGCTGACGACTTGTGGTCCATGTGTCTCTATGCAAAACTTTAGGCACCAAAGAATCCAATCTTATGCTTTAGTATCGGAAAAAAAAAATTACGATTTGGTGAGTCGCGACTCAATGAATAAAAACAATAGTAAGATTCTTATGACACAACCAATATAAGAATATCATCAGGATACATTACAAGTATAACAATTGACTATGCAAGTGCAAGTGCAAGTGCAATAGATTTATTTTTGTGTTGTGACCTTGCAAGGCAAACACTGCTCTCGGGAATTCATGTGATTCAAGTGACATTTGATTTTGCTAGCCAGCATATAACAAGTGAACCATTTGATCTATAATATGTGCTGATGGGACATATTAGTCCGTCTTCCACGTGATTTGCAAGTGTTTGACAAGCCATTCACAACATCTTTTTAGTTCCATATGCAAGTGTTCATAATTAAGACCATATAATTATTGCTTGACTTGTATTCATATGTAAAATGTAACAATTCAATCACATATACATATAATGGGACATAATTACATCATAAAATCATCACACATATACACATTACAATCTAATTATCGTTTTTACTCACCTTTTGATGTAACCAACCTTTACAGTAGGTTTGGTTCTCTCTCTACGGCTTCCTCAAAGTGTTGAGATCCTAACATTTGATACATATGAATGCTTGGTATGCAACTATGGCATGATCCATGCAAGTTGACCTAGTGTTTATGCATGTTTTTTCCTTATATGGCAGCCTAAGCTTACTACACTCTCACAAAAATAATTCTAGATATACTTATCCAAATGACTTGATTCTTTTTTCTCAAAATAAACTAGACACATAATGATACAACATATTCAAATTTCAGACCAATATAAGGCTGACATAAAATGGGGTCAATTTTGGAATTTTGCTTTGTTTCAATGTCATCTCAGTTTGAGTAGGTCTTACATTCTTGGGTATATCTCAAATTGTACAAATCAAATTGCAAAAATGATTCACCAAAAGTTATACAACACATAAAGGAAAAATTTTCATTTCTATTCATTGTCTAATTCAGTCTATAAAATCACCAAAACAAATGACCAATCTCAGGGTGAGCAGATTTTCAACATGGTGATAATCAATCATAATGAAGGGACAATATCTCAACAAAAATACAAAATTTATCAACAATATTTTACAGTCATGTAGATAATATATAAATGTACAACTTTCAATTTTAGCACATCACCAAATTCCTAATCTATGGCTATCAAATTCTTAGAAAATATAATTAAAAGAAAGGTGGGTTTCATCCATATATAGCATCAATCCCAATCAATGAGCCATATATCTTTCCACACAACAAATAAATCAAAACTGCTTTACAGGTATTTAGAGAGGATATAAATCTACAAGTTTCATGTTTTACACTTTATCAAAATCAGAACATAAGGCCATAAAAATATAAGAAAATTGAAAGACTAAGGTGATTTTGGTTGGTTGTGAACCAGCCCTAATGAAGGAGACATAAATCCTCACACACACCAAATCAAGAAAAACTGTCTTATAAACGTTTAGATGAGGCATAAAGCTACAACTTTCATATTTTAAACTTTCTCTAATTCCTCTTCTAGGATTATGAAATTATGGGTACATAATTCTGTTCTAACAACAAAATCAACACAATCAGCTCTTGTTCTTTTGAATTTCAACTTCCATCCAAGAGTTCTACCTCAATTACTCCATAATTATCACTAACCATGCATGATTAACGTGTCATGTGGGGTTAATTTCATTTGAGAATAAGATAAATTAACTTACCTATTGTCCCAGAATTAGAAAACCTTAGGACTCTTTCCTTGGCAGCTCACACTTCTTCCTCTCCTTCTTCTTCTTCTTCTTCTACTTCTTCTTCTTCTTCTTCTTCCTTACTTTCTTTCTTCCTTAGCTCTCTCTTTCTTCTGCTGTACCTCACATCTAAACCCTTAATTCTGATCCTAAAAGGTCAAAAATTCCACTTGTAAACCTATTGTAACAAGACAAAATCATGGTGTTGCATTCCTATTGGTTGGAAGTTCACTTTCCTCATTTAGTCCCTCTTTTTCACTCCTTAAGCACCTCCATCCATCTCCTAATTCTAAGATGCTCCTTATACTTTTAAAATAAACTCTATAACACCATGATTTATGATTCTTTAACATGCACACAACATTAAATAATTTTCAATGCAATTATACAAACATTACATGTATGTTCAAGTGTCCTAAATGCAATGGTGCATGTGTCATCGTCGTGCTTATCCAATTCACATATCTAAAAGATCATTTATCTAATGCATATATTCATGTGGGATTCCATATCATTTATGAAATGAATCTATTAATGTGATAATGGCAACGAATGTGGGTGGGGATGTTACACCTAACCTCTTCCCCAACTCCTAAACCCAATCTTTGATGGGGTGAAGATGGATTATGCCTTCTAAATGACTTATATAGGTTTAGAATTTGTCCTTATTGGGATTCTATTCTTGAACAGAGTCAGGTGGTGACTCCACATTTCATTTAGGGATGGTACCAATGTATCATCCCACTTTGGTCCCCAATTAACCCCAACTTTGGAAAAAAACCTTTTATCATACGTGAGGCCTCGTGGATCCCCCATTGATCCAAATTACAAGCCATGATTAGGGGTTATTACCAATGTATGACCCTCGTCCTCTCAATCCCTAGATGATTGATGAAAGGTAGGAGTTACAAGTAAGATTCCACTAGTTCTAGTGCAGAACTGCAAAACCATCGAGGCACTCACAGTGGCAACTCCACTTAGACCTGAAATTAACTTAACATTTAATCTCTGGTTCACTTTTAATATTTTAAACTTGTCATTAAATAGTCCACTAAATTCATGTAGCCTTCATATTTTACCATGAGCACTATATGCCCTTAGATGAGCCAATGGTTCTCTAAATTTAAGACCTAAGCTCCATTCAGGCTTAGAAGATTGTAAGGTGGAGTCATCACTCATGAGCCTAGTACCTTTGGGTATATCGAATAGGGGATCATGACAATCACCCTTAAGCTTATGGGAGCCATTGATGTCAATAACCATTCAACTGTTAAGTGTATGTAGGAGCCAGTAATACCTTAGAATAGGACAACCCTTGGTTGCATTTCTCTAAAAGGAGAGCTAGAGCTCCCAAAGAACAAGATTAGGTTTCCCTAGTGTAAAGAGTGTAAGGATGCAATTTTTATCCCATTCCCCTTTTGATGTAATTATCATACATATGTAAATATTTATACCACATTTCCCATGTTGTAAAAGATTTACGTGTAAATATCCCTCTTATCTTATAAAGGGATCCTTTCACATTCCATGTATATGCTTTTCCAATTAATGTAAATAGATTCTTATTTAGTTAGGTATTTTGTATATGTTAACTTGAGACTCTAGCTCTCTTTAATCTGAGGTGACTGCATGCATTCTCTAGCCCTTGTTGGTAAGAATGAGACTCCACCTAGGAAAGAGCCATTAGACCTCATGTGTGGGAGAAATAAGGTTGGGAGGATCTTTTGCAAAATGACGTGTGCATATCATGCATACATGCATCGATTATTTATTTATACATCATATTGATAACCCTTATCTATACCCATCATAGCTCCATCCAAACCCTTATAGAAGAGAAAAGGCAATTGACTCGCTAAGAAAGGTAAGACACCAAGCTCGAATAAAAAAGGTGGTCCAGTCATAAAACCAAACATACCACCTGAAGTTTTAAAAAGGCTAATGACTGATTTCAATTGCAAGATGGAAGAAATGATTGCTGAAGAAGTGAACAAGTGGGTTAATGAGATCTTAAATAATTGAGAAGCAACTATAAGTAGAGTTGACAAAGGAAAAGCACCTATGGAACTCCCAACCTATGGTGATTGATGATAATTTATTTGGGATGAAGGAATATAATGAGAGCAAAATTACTAAAGACATGAGTAGGGCCATAGTTGTCCCCAATAAGGCTATAGAAATGGGAAAAAAGAGTACTCAATTTGATGACTTTATTAAATAGCTAGAGAAAATATAAAAAGCTATAGGTGCTAAGTGTCACACCCCATTTAATAATCATTTCAATTTCTCTTTAAGTCTATCCATTGTCATTTAAAAGACCTGATTAATTTTTTTTTTCATTATGTTTGTTGTTCACCACTTAGTAATTATTTACAACAAAACATACATGAATAATCAAACTAAAATACTAACTGACTGCAGAGTGGTCCAACCTCTATTACACTGCTGGACAATGACTTTGAAAAGTATACTGGATGCAATCTTTAGTCTACTCTTCCTGAAATAAGATT
>CATIWR010169390.1:0-17226 GCA_949677035.1 Omphalea diandra | reverse complement strand
GGATTGTAGAGTCTTTGACTGCGAATTTTTTTTGAGATGGATGTTGCTGATTTAAACATTTCTCAACTGCCTTTTCATAGTGTACAAACTGAAATTGCAACCATTCCTTTACCTTTATCATATGAAAGGATTATAAGGGTTCTTGTTCATATAGGTGGTGATGGTGAGGGTGCAATTGATCTTCCTCCTCCTGTTAACAATCTTTCGGAGCCTATTGTAGTTGAATCATTACCTGTTAGAAGATCTGTTAGGGCAAGGAGGTCAGCAAGTTCAGATGATTATGAGGTTTATCTTAGTAAAGTTGATTATAATATCGATCATATTATTGATCTTGTATCTTATTATGAGGCTGTTAATAGTGTTTGTTCTGATTTTTGGATTGATGCTATGAAAGATAAAATGACATCAATGAGTCATAACAAAGTTTGGGAACTAGTGGAACCCCCTTTTAATAATAAAACCATATGTTGCAAATGGGTGTTCAAGATCAAGAAGGATTAAAGGTTGAGAAATTTAAAGCCAAATTGGTTGCTAAGGGGTTTACACAACATGAAGGTGTTGATTATAATGAGACTTTTTTCTCTGTTTCCTCTAAAGATTCCTTTAGGATAATTATGGTCTTGGTTGCTCATTTTGATTTAGAATTGCATCAAATGAATGTTAAGACGACATTCTTAAATGGTGTTTTGGGTGAAAAAGTTTACATGGTACAACCCGAGAGTTTTAAAGAAAGTGGTAAAAAACACTTAGTTTGTAAACTGAAGAAATCTATTTATGGTCTCAAACAAGCTTCTCGTCAATGGTATCTCAAATTTGATGAGGTAGTTATTTCACTTGGTTTCACAAAGAATAAGATAGATTAATGCATTTACCATAAGATTAGTGGGAGTAAATTTATATTTTTTGTTCTTTATGTTAATGATATTTTGTTAGCTAGTAATGACATAAGGATGATTTGTGAAACTAAGCAGTTACTCTCTAAGACTTTTGATATGAAAGATCTTGAAGATGCATCTTTTGTCTTGGATATTGAGATTCGTCATGATCGGTCTCATCATTTATTAGGTCTTTCTCAAAGAGCTTATATTGATCGCGTGCTTAGTAAATTCAATATGCAATCTTGCAAAGGTGGTGATACTTCTGTGGTGAAAGGAGATAAATTTAGTAAGGAGTAATGCCCTAAAAGTGATATAGAGAAACAGACTATAGATAATATTCCGTATGCAAATGTTGTTGGCAGTTTGATGTACACCTGGGTATGTACAAGACCAGATATTGTATACGTTGTTGGTGTTCTTGATTCATATCTTTCTAATCTTGGGTAGGATCATTGGGTAGCTGCTAAGAAGGTAATGAGATACTTGCAAAAGACAAAGGATTATATGTTGGTTTATTGGTAGGTGGATGATCTTAAAGTAGTAGGGTATTCAGACTCTGATTTTACAGGTTGTTAAGATGATATGAAGTCCACTTCAAGTTATATTTTTATGTTTACCGGTGGTGTTGTTTCGTGGAAAAGTGTTAAACAAACACTTACAACTTCTTCTACTATGCAAGCTGAGTTTGTTGCTTATTATGGTGCTAGTACACAAGCTATATGATTGAAGAATTTTATTTTTGGTTTGCTTGTGATTGATTCCATTACTATACCACTTTGAATCTATTGTGATAATAATGTTGTTGTGCTCTTCTCTAAGAACAATAAAAGTTCGAGTGGTTCTAAGCATATGAAGATTAAATATCTTACAGTCAGAGACTTAATAAAGAAAGGAGATATTGAGATTCAGTACGTTAGTACTAATTTGATGTTAGTTGATCCTCTAACCAAAGGACTCAAGCCCATAATTTTCAAGAAACATTTTTGTGATATGGGTGTTGTGGAGTCTTTTGATGTGTTTGGTTAGTGAGAGTTTTGTGTTTGTAATTGAACATATGAGTTAAATAATTTTGCTACATTGCTTATTCATATTTATGAGTTGAGTACTTTGTGGTTGTTTGTTATGCATATGTGCACATTTTATGTATAACATGTTATGATTTGTGTGTGATGTGCTTAAGATTAGTGTGATTATCTTAAGTTGTGTTAGTTTTTAATTGTGTTTCTAAAAACAAAGGCTAAGACATATATCATGTGTTTTTCCAAAATGGAAATAAAAGCCTTAGTATGAAGCATTGTGAATTTCTCTTACCGATTTGAGCATGTGTGAAAGAAAAATATTTGAAAGATTGACAAAGAAAAGAGTGTATTGATCACATGTGAGTCTTATTTTCTTGCTACATTGTCATATCGGAATCTAGGTCGGTTAGGTTATCAATATTGTGACTATGGATTGGTACTGTGTCAATAAAAGACATAATTACTGTCATGATCCGATATTGATAATTTAATATGGACAAGATTATGTTTAAGGTGTCATTTTATTAATAAACTATATATTTTCTAAAATTTATGGTCACATTTGAGTTTAAAGTATTCAATCTGAGAGTCGTTTTCAAAATGTTTTCTTTTATAAAACAAAACATCATAATTAATATTGTCTAAGTGGGATAATGTTAGAATTTTTATGTGAGCTAATATTAATTATGGGTTTGTTTTTTAATTATTTATAAAACGGACTGAATAATATAGTTTATTGATTAATGGATAAACCAAATTGAAATAGTGATCAATTGAGTTATGTGTTTATGAAGCCTTTTGTGGGCCAAAATGAAAAACGGTTATTGTACGCCTATTTTAATATGGACCTGTGATGGTGGACCTGTTAAAATTTATTATAAGTAGACTAGGTCATCTTTCCTATCTTCATAACGATAACTCTAGTTGTTACGCCTATTGTAACCGTCTTATGAAAAGGTCAAGAAAAGGAAGACTTAATTTTCTTTTTCAATCCTTTTGATGTATTACCTTAGTATTCAATTTCAGCAGTTGTAATCATGGTTCAAAACAATTTGGATCCAACGCACAAATAGGTATACAATTTGTTTCCGTTTAATTGTTAAAATTAATATTCTACATTTACGTACTAGATCCTGAACATAAATTATTACATATTGCACTGCTGGCATTTCAGGTATATATATAAAAGCACTTATATAATATACTTGTTTGAATTTCGAAATAGCTACTCATCCAATGAATTACTCGTAGTTATAATTGTGCTTTTATTAATTGCTTTATGGCTAGTGATGTAGGAGGTCACATTAACCCAGCAGTGACTTTTGGGCTGTTTTTGGGGCGGAGGTTGTCGCTGACAAGGACAGTGTTTTATACGATAATGCAGTGTCTGGGAGCCATATGCGGTGCTGGTGTTGTTAAGGCCTTTCGGGAAAACCAGTACGCGAGGCTTGGAGGCGGCGCAACCACTGTAAGCTCAGGATATAGCAAGGGCGATGGACTTGGTGCTGAGATTGTTGGGACTTTCATCCTCGTTTAAATTGTCTTCTCTGCCACCGATGCCAAGCGCAATGCGCGAGATTCCCATGTTTCTGTAAGTAAATATGATCGATATTTTTCTTGATGTTTTATATAATTGCAATTAGTTAATTTCAAGTTTGGGGATTTATATGTGCAGATCTTGGCTCCTTTACCAATTGAGTTCGCCGTGTTTTGGTGCACTTGGCTACCATTCCAATAACAGGCACAGGATCCCAGCTAGGAGCCTTAGCGCTGCGCTCATTTACAACCAAGGACCAGGCCTGGGATGATCATGTAACTAAGCCTCCATATCTATATTATCTTTTCTCTAATCTTGGTTTAATTAAATGAAGATGATGTTTCTAATGCTATTTTTGATGCAGTGGATTTTCTGGAAAGGACCCTTTACTGGAGCAGCACTTGCAGCCTTATACCACCAGATACTGATGAAGGCTATCCATTTCAAATCCAAATAATCACCAGATGGAATCACCATTGCCATCAACTATCACCTAAATAAATGGTTATTTTATGTGTGAAAAATCCGTGGTTGTCAGTGTCCAGAATGTTCTTATCCTTTAAATAAATAAACTATTACTTGTTTGTATTTGGTGATCATATTTTCTATTGTGCCGATTGGTAATTCCCAAAAAAGAAAAAAGGTCATTAGATAATTGATCTATAGGGTCCGATATTTAGCAGTGTTTGTTCTCTCTTTAAATATTTTTCATGTCAAAAGGAGAAGACAGAAAAGAACTGAAACAGAAATTCAAGGGTAATATTAAAATGGATGATGTGACAATTTCTCTGGATAGAGGCTTTCAATTAATTTTTAATTAATAATTTATGATAGTTCAGGAATAGGAATTTTTAATGACAAATAACATAATTATAATTGAATTTAAAAATGATATGAGTGTCTTTATACTTGAAAAAATAAAGAAAGGGTGTTGTAGAATTCTTTATTACACTTAAAATTTTGTATGACAATTAAGAGTGATTATTTGAGTTATCATTCATCTATTAAGAGTTTATTTGAGATTGTAATTTTTAAAAGAAAAATGTTACGTAACTTCTAATTTTGTAACACCTGCTAATTCATCTTGTGGTAAAATTATTTGAATAATCTTTTCCTTTTTTTTTTTATGAGTTAAATATCTAAGTTGTGTTAATTTTTGAAACATTATCTGAAAATTATTGTAAATAAGTGGTGCCACCTCAGGTGGTCAACAAGTGATACAAAACTGGTCAGCTGTATAGTATAACTCTTTTTAAAATTGACTTAATTTTTTTTTATAAAAAATTTTTTTTTTTCAAGAAAATATACTAAGTTTATTCTAAGGAACGTTATAAAAAAATACAGGAAATTATTTTTCTAATTTAAATTCTAGTATTTAATAATATGATAATAGTACATCATGTATTAACATTTGTTTGCTTTTTAGGAGCAAAGATACATTGACAGTTTCATAGATGATGAAAAGTAGCGAAAATAAGTACACTTTATTATAGCACATATGAAGGAAATTTAGGTATGAATCACCAGTCTCGGTGAAGATACACCTGCAAAGCGGAAATCCATCTATTCCTATCTTGTATATATTTAGTAATAAAATTTATTTTTTCTTTATATTGTTACCAAATCAATTAAGTTGGGTCATAAATTGATTCATTCAAATTAGTTTTTACCCGATTCATTGAATTGTCTCAAATTTGATCAACTCGATTAAAAATTTTTTGAGTCATTTCAAATTTATCTGATTTTGAGTTATTTTTCAGACGATTTTAGATCCAGTCAGATCAAATAAAAAATTTGCCATGTCTATAATGTCAACTAAATCAGCTTAACCAAATATCCCCCAACAAAGGACACCTACTTGCAAAAAATTCTAACTCCTAAATTATGAGATTATGGCGATGACCAATCGTACTTGCAAAGCATTTCATGATTCGGTGATTTATTATCCATCACCCCACGGGGATTGAGATCGATACTTGCTCATTAATTAATATTATCCTTCACACCAGGGGGATTGAGATCGATACTTTTTCATGAATTAATATGAGCTAAGAGATTGCAAAGATTTCCCAAATTAGACATGATCATAGGATCAATGGATAATTTGGTAATATACACTACTAGCCGTTAACTATACAACAATGGTGTGGCCTTTGGCACGTTGTTGGTTGTTGTGCTAATTTTAATTCTCTAAGAACGGGAAATAATCAAACCGACTAATTAGGTCTTGAAATTGACATTTAGGTCTTGCCTAATGAGGGGACGTACCAACTATGATCGAAGGCTCATTCATATTGAGAATGCGACTTCCATTTTTATATGCCTCAACCCTAATTTAGAAAATGGTAGCGAGCCAAATGTACAATCAGAACAAGCATAGAACTGATCAGAAAACTTTTCTTCAGGGTGCCAAAGTTAAATTCATAATTGATAAATTTAACAATTTTAATAGGGATCTCAACTAAATTAAATATGTATGATAAAATAATAAGATCAGAGTTTTCTTGTAGAATTACCAATGCTTATGTTAATATAAACAGGAGAATAAAGTGCCATTTCAATTAGAGTCAAAAAATGAAAAAGTATAGGTCAACATCAAATTGAATCAATTTCATATCACATTTTTTAAGTGAATTTGAGTCAGATTGTGATATTTCATATTTATTTTCGTGTTAGATCAAGCTCAAGTTACTTTTTAGATAAATTTTAAATAAATTTTCAAAGAAGTTGTCACCTCTAACTTTTAATGAGTTAGTTAATTCATTATGAACCAATAAATGCTCTAAGTGATGATACAAATTAATTAAGTCATTAAAAGTACCTTAATTTTGAAGTTAGAAATCTTAATTATACAAATAAATAATTAAAAGCTAATTATTCAATTAAAACTTCCTTAAACAATCACATAAAGTGTAAGAATGGTGTTAACAGTGAACAATTTTAATACCACATATTTTGTAATTATACTTGAACATATTTTAAATTTTCTCGATTGACCATATTTTAAAACTATGAATTTATTTATAAATGATATTATTTGATGCCTTGACATGAGATAAATATGAAATTATTTAGAAGTAGAGATCAGATTATACTTTGTATATATCATTTCAATTTGTTTATGATAAAGAAAAACCTACAAGTCAATTTTGGAGGGCGAAGGGAATAACAAAATCTGATTTACTTTATTTTTGGAAGGCTTGGAAAGCGCTTGGGGCCTAACTTGACATTCAGAGTAGTTGAATTACTGGGATTTATTAAGGATTTGGGTTCTTCTCCTTGGAATTATGCCTGCTAATTTGGTGACTTAATCCAACTAAAATCATGACTCTTGCAAAATTTTCTTGGATTACAAGCATTCAGACTTGACAAACTTAATTAATTCTGTTTATTACTCTCTTATTACAATATATATATATATATATATATATATATATATATATATATATAGACACACACGCACACACACCCACATTTTTTTTTATTAGTATATATTTGCTTCAAAATTTAAACAACTACTCCCTCCATCTAATTTTGATAGGTTGTTTTTCCTTTTTAGTTCATCTAAAAATATAGATCATTTTTTATTTTTAATTGTTAGTTTAATGATTAAATGTCTAAAATACTCTAAATTAGTTAACATAAATATCAACACTAATAATTAATTAGTTCATATCCCAAAAAACAGATATTCAAGGGAGTTGTATAATAGTCTCTTGATTTTAAAATTATAGATTATCATACAATTTTTTTTTTTTGAATCTCAAAATTCAATCCATATTCATCCTTGCTCTTCATAAATGAGTTAGTAAAGATTATTGTGCATTGTATTAAAAAGACTATTAGAGATATTTTAATAAAAAAATGGCTAAAAATAATGATATTAATTGAAAAAAATAAACACTTTAATTTTGTGCAAATTAAAGTGGCCTATCAAAATTGAACGAAAGGACTTAAGCTTGTAATTACTTATAGGATTAATTACTCTGAATCCTCTGACATTTATTATTTTTAACTAAATCATCTCTCACTTTTCAATATTATACGAAATCATCTATCACATTTTGCTCTACTACACTAGAGATCATTTTATTAAATTCATATAAACACCGTAATGACTTTTTACTATAATGAGGCAAACTTGAAGGTTGACTTATTATAATATTTTAAAAATGATAGTCGATTTAATTAAATATGACAAACACTAGAGGGTTAATAGTAATAAATCCAATAAAATATAAAACTCACTTTTAATAAAATTTTCTTTGACTAACAAAAAAATAATTTTTTTAATGTCGAATGACCTTTTACAGTAATGAAGCAAACATATGTATATATGTACTATTGTTAATTAAAATTTTTTAATTTAATATATATATATATATATATATATATATATATTAGTTTTTTTAGCAAGTACAATGCACGTCTTTTCGTTTCCTAGATTTTTTTTTAATTTTTTGGTGTTTTTATTTTTTATTTAAAATTTTAATTATTTATAGAAAATAAAACTTGTCAAATATATCAAAATATAATTATTATAACAAAATCTATTTAAAGTTCATTATTATAAAATCAATATTACAATAGAACTCCTTTATATATCATTTTTTTTTTGGATACATCGTTTTATATTTTTTATTTATCAATTATAACTTGTACTTTAATTGTAAACATTGATCTCTCTAAATAATAATGTTACATATGACTGAATATATTTGTAAATATTAAAAATTAAAATATATTTATAAATATTAAAATTTAAAATTTATAAAAAATATAATTAAATAAATAATTATAGAAATTATTTCTAAATTTTATTTTTAATTAGTTTTCAAAAAAATTTAAGCATGCTCAATGCTCATGTCATGCACCTTGGGCTCATCAATAGGAGTCTAGGGAAAGTATCCATAAACTGAATTGAGTTTAAATGAGCTTTGATTGGGCTCGATAAAGATTCACTTATTGAACCCACCAATTGCTCAATCTTCGCCATATTGAACTTCATGCTTAGCCTTATCTTCTTGGGCCAATTCAAATGCAATTCTCCTTTTCATGAATGCTCCAGTAGTCTCTTTGAACTTTTTGAACAACCCCTAGTGATTGAGTCTTGAAGTTAGGTGAAGCCTTGAGCTTGCTTAGCATGTTTGCATCATAATTTGCATGCTTAAACTAAACACATGACATCATGTATCATTCTTAACTTATCATGATGGAGCATTAACTAGGTGGAAAATTAAAGAATCCTTAACAGTTGCCAACACATAATAGGTCATATTGCACATACAACTTAACTAATACATTCCATTGCAAATGACCTAATTATGAGTTTCTTTTTTGTTGTTTATTATATATATGTGTGTGTGTGTGGGTTTCTTTTGTAGTCTAGAGGGTGAAAAAACCAAGCAAAAATACCAATCTCCAATGCCCAGATTCTTCAACTCCTTCACAGTTAAAGAAATAAAAAATAAAAAGAGAACACCCAAATCTCCATCCTCAGTTAGACCCAGGCAGCTCTTCGATCGAGTATTTTCGCGATGATAACAGCTACTAACAATACTAATATTAAGTGATAATTGCAGTAGCAACAAAGCCAAGATGTGGGGGGAAGAAGAAGCAGATAGTGGCATGGGTGAGCTCTTAGCAGTTTTGGGTTACAAGGTAAGGTCATCAGATATGGCTGAGAGGCTGAGGGCCCCTATCTTTCCTTCATCACCGGCTCGTTGCCGATCAAGGAAGGCTTTGGTTCATGTCAGCCCTCTCTTGATTTTGCCACTGTGTTATCCAATCAAAATAATATATCAATCATATTGAATTTATTAGTATTCGATGTATTTGGATTTAAAGATTTAATTGATTATCTTTATCCTAGTTGTATATTCTTAAATTTATTAGTATTAATTTTTCCTTCACTTGTAGACATAGGCTTATACTGAATCACATAATTTTTTGTTTTCTATATTTTATTTTATTTATTATTACATTAGTTAGATTTATATAATTTAAGTTTTGTTCTAAAAAATTGTTACCAGAAGTAGTTTAATATACTTGAAATCAATTAAGGACACTAATATTTAAAATTGAAAAGTATAACCATAATAATATCATTATCATCATCATTATCAGATGAGCATTCGATTGATTAGATTTGTTTAATTTAATTTTTTCTAAACCATTTAACTGAATTTCATATTTTTTAAAAATTGAATCAATTAAATAAACCAAACTTATATACTCACATAACAAACCAAACCAAACTAAACTGAATTCATAAAATTTTATTTAATTCAATTTGGTCAAAATTATACATACTTTAATTTGATTTGATTGAAGTTAATATATTTTTTAAGAAATTCAGTTTATTTGATTTTTGATACAGAAATCCAAAAGTGAAATTTTTTAAATTATAATTAAATTGAACTAATTTGTAGTAAAAAAAAGTGAATTGAACTGATAGAAAAATGTTGGTTCGGTTGATTTTTTGCTCAACTATAATAATAATAATAATAATTATTATTATTATTATTATTATTATTATTATTCAAGTCATACAATTTATTTAATCGTATAGCTATGAATAAAATTTTATATTTTTATGAAAATAGAATAACATTGGATAATAATTTTAACTTCATGATTTCCTCGTAATCTCTTTCCTTGCATCTTTAAATGCCTAAGAACTATATATATCTTGATTGTCAATTCAAATTTGATTGACAACGTAGACTAAACCAGCTCAACCAAATGTGTCCCACAAAGGAGACCTACCTGCAAAATAGTTTAACTCTCAAAGTAAATTATGCGATTATGGCGATGACCTATGGTATTTGCAAAGCATTACATGATTCGGCGATTTATTATCCATCACATCAGCGGGTAGTTTTCTCATTAATTAATCTAGTAGAATGTGCTAAGAGCTTACAACAATTTCTCATAACTAAATGGCATACTTCAGTGCATCTTATAATTGTTAAACAATGTTTCGAAAATCGGATCAAATCGATCGAGTCAAACCGATAAAATTAAAAATCGTATTAATGATCAATTTAATTAGGTATGGTTCGGTTTTTAAGATAATTTTTATATTTTTAAATATTAAATATGTTTATATATTTATAATATTTTTTTATTTTTTAAAATTATTTTAATAATATTTTTTAAATTTTATTTGTTATTGAATTAATTAAACTAGATTGATCGACCCGCAAACCAATCCGTTGATCAATTTCTGACCGATTCGATTGTAGAAACAATCTAAAAGCTCAACTTAGACACTACAATTGTGTGGCCTTTGGCACGATATTGGTTGTTATGTTAAATTTAATTGTCTCTAAGAGCGGGAGATAATCCAACCGACTAATTAGGTAGCAATAAGAGCAAGAGGCTGCATATGCCCTTGAAACTGACATTAGGGGTTGCCAATAGGCTCATTCATGTTGAATAGGGTAGACATTCACTTTAAATCAAATTGAATTGATCTAACTAGACAAAATAAAAAATTAAACTCTAAAAATACAAACTGAATTGAACTAATTAAATATACAAATCGAATTGAAATAAATCGATTTAGTTTGGTTAGATTGTAATTTAATTCAGTTCAAATTAAATTTTTAAAAATAATTTTATACATACTTTTAATATAAATAATTTTTCATATAATATATTTTTAAGTATTACCTACTCTTATATGATTTCAAAAATTTTTGATATAAAACCAAAAATTTTCTATTAAAAATAGAATTGAACTTATTAAAATAAAAAAAAGAATTAAATTGAACCTACATTTAAACAGAATCAAAAAATCAAACTAATTTAATTCGGTTAATTTTTCAATTTAAATCATTTTATGTCCATCTCTACTATGCGTCTTCCAATTTGAAATACCTCAACCTTAAGTTAGAAAATGATAGCAAGCCAATATATAAATGTATTTAGATTAATTTATATATCGAATAAGTCTAAATTCCTTTTGAGTAATTTGTAGAATGCACTAAAAAAAAGGTAATATACAATTGAAAGATTATAGATATAAAAAATAAAACATATGTTAACTACAATAAAAAAAAAATAATGATTTGACTATGTGAGTTTAAAGTTCACAAATTAACACTTTAATATTTATTCATTATGAACCAATAAATGCTTTTTTCTTTTTTGTTAAATGCGAAGTAGTGATACAAATTAAGTAATTTATATTAAAAAAATCCTTAATTTCGAAGTTGAAAATCTTAGTTCTACAAATAAAATAATTGAAAGCTAATTATTGAATGAAATATTACTTAAATAACCACATAAAATGTAAAATTGGTATTGTCAGTAAACAAATTTTAGTATCACATATCTACTTCATACTTATACTTCAATATATTTTCAATTTTTTGCATGCTTTTTCATTCCCTTCAAAGCAAATTTCTTTGCATGCTTCTTCACAAATTTAGCATCGCAAAAATTAGTTAGAAGCATACTACTTTCAAGTAATCAAGGGATGATACCAATCTCTTGCACTGTCAATAAAATTGTATTCCATAGAATTAGAGATCCACGAGCATTCAACATAAGCTTTATAACTTAGAAGCATCTTTCGCCATAGAAGACCAATGTACCCTACTATCTAAAGGTAATAGTAAAAATGTGGTCCTTCCACTCCACACCATTGTGTATATGCTTGTCTGAACTTTTCTCAAGCCTTCACTAGAGAATTACATCTTGCTAGGATTTCACTAGCTCCTTTATAATACAAATCATCATTCAGAAGCGTAAAATTTGTCAAGCTCTTGATAAAAGCAATAGTGGGATGCATCAATTCCCTCTTAAGAGGAGTGTGCCAATCATTAGGAACTTCATGATCATAAGCAAGAAATTTTAAATATATGCAAGGTAAAGACCTTAAAGATAGAAACATCAAATTCCTCCTCTTCACATAAAACAGGAATTCTTTAGGACAAAATTGCAAAAGCATCTACATGATGATTAGATGATCTAGAAGAATGCACACATCTAATATATTAGAATTCGCTCAACAAAGTTTATGTTACAACTCTATAAGGAACAAATGGAGGTTCTTTGAGAGTAAATCCACCACTTGCTTGTTTCATACTGAGATTAGAATTACCATGAATGCAAGAAATGTGTACTCTCACATGATTAACGGTAATGAGTCTAAGCACAAATAACTCATACTTAACATGATTATTTATATAGGAACATTCTAGCTTATATGAAAAGGAAATGATTTACTACTTCGTAAAAAGTACTATTTCAACTCCTCTAACTAAGCTAGTCGAGGAACCATGAAAATACAAATGTCATTCTCTTTCCTCTATCGTAATAGAGAAAGACTCCTCATGGAATACACTAGAAATCTCATCAAATGTAATTTCTTCTTATTGGAAGGAAATTAAGCTAGAAGATCTACCAAATCTTAAGATCTAATAGATTTTAGAGGGATACGTTAAACATTGTAAGTAATGGCAACTACTCACTAATTCTCCCTAATAGAGCTAGCTTGGTGAATAAGTATCTACTAAATCAGGGAAAGTAATAAGAGGCACCTTATGTGCAAAAAAAAAAAAAAAGATACATAATTTTTATGTTGCAACCACGAGTGCTAGATAATGTTTTTGTAAGGCAAGATAATTACACTCACTCCTATGTAATTATCAACTCAGGTAATAAATAAGGCGCCCTTATTCAACCACTTCTTATGCCAACAAAACGCTAATAGAATGATTGGTTGAAGTTGAACATAAACTTATAGGAACATCTTTGAACCTCTTTCATTCTTTCAAAAGCTTCTTATTGTAGATGAACCTATTGAAAAGGAACAATCTTATTCAAAAGTGCTTAAAATAGAGAGTTAATCTTAAAAAGGTCAAGAATGAATCTTTTGATGTAATAGATTTTATTCAAGAAGCTCTTGAGTTATTTTTGACTTGTTGTGGGTTTCATGGACTAAATAGCTTCATCCTTTAAAGGGTCCACAACATTTCCCTTTGTATGTACCACAAAACCTAAAAACTTTCTAGCCAACACCCTAAAAGCACATTTCAAGTATTCATTTGTAGCTTGAATTAGTAATATCTTTTAAACACCCATTTTATGTGAGCTAGATGATCTTTCATCTTTTTAGACTTCACCTCAATATCATTAATATTGTCTTCCATAATATCAAACATCATATAATGGAAGAGAATAGTCACTACTTATTGATATACAACTCTAACCTTCTTGAGCTCAAACAACATGACTATATAATGAAAGTTCCTAAAGGGTGTGTAAAAAGCAGTTTTCTTAGCATCTTTTAAAGCCATTATTAATATGTATTGTAATGACTGAACCCATCAAAGAAAGAAAACCACTCATGACCAATAATAGTATTAATCAAAATACTAATACCAAGAAGAGGAAACTCATTCGTAGGGCAAGCCTTATTCAAATATAGATATCAATGTAAACCTTACCTATCCATTCTTCTTTCAAACAAAAACTATATTTGCCAACCAAGTTAGATGTTGGATGGGTTTCATAAAACTTGCCTTTAAAAGCTTTTAAATCTTCCCTTTGATTTGAACATTTACTTCTGGGAGAAAAACATGTCTATGTGTTAAGCATGTGATTGTAAGGTTGATAAGGCATTTGTCGTTATCATATGATTAAGTGGTGTGTTTTGAATGATAACACAATTCGAGAAGTTCTAACATTTATATTTAAGTGCTTATGTTTTGTTAGGATGTAATATTTTTCCAAGGTTGAAAGATAGAAAAAAATGGTATAGGAAAACCTGATGAAGATCGTCAACTATGGTGAAACCTCAATGAGTGTTGACGGGATAATTCAATGATCGTTGCAAAATCCTATAACCATTAAGAGGAAAGCTAGTCAAATATGCTCAACTCAACTAAATCTTAATCTCAAGTTACTTAGGGTCAACTATATAGATTTACTGTTTTAACTCAGGAATATCCTAGGTCACATCTTAAAAAGATATAAGGCATCTGAGTCATTTTAAATTATAAGCTAATCAAATATAAAATGATGGAATTGAAAGAAATGTTTAGAATGATTCTGGAAGAATTAAAAATGCCATTATAGATGGTTGGAAATATTAAGATGTCTGGTTTTCATAAAATTAAATCAAGAATTGCTCCAAGGAGTGTAGAGAAAGTAATAAAGATTTCAATAAAGAAAGTTCATGCTAAAATTAAAGGTGACAGATAAATAGACTTTGAAATGCTCCATAAATTGATTAAATATTTCATATATGGAAAGAAAGATATTTAAGTCTAGTTTCTAGCAAAATAAACAGTTTGTAATTTGGAGCTCTCTAGAAGAAGTTATAACCATTGTAGTGAGAGGTGTCTATGTAACACTATAAGAAAATACAGAAATCGCTACTAAAATTTAGCTGCTACCTATGTTAGTAGTTATTTAGCAATTGGCTGAACTTTAGCAACTAAATAGCGACTGACTGAAGTTTAGCAACTAAATAGTGACTAACTAAAATTTAGCGACTACATAGTTGCAAAATATATGACACCAATTATTAGTTACTAACATATAGTAGCTATGTAGTTGCTAAATAACGACTACACTAAAGGCAATAGCTAAAATTAGACTAAAAAATCCTACAAAAAAATTTTTTTCACCTCAACACTTAGCAACTAATAAAATGTCAGTCACTAAACTTAGCTACTATTTCTTGTAATAGCTAATTAGTCGCTAATTAGCTACTGCATGATATGTAGTCGCTTAATAACAACTAACATTTGTAGTAGCTAAGTACAAATGAATTATGTAAACCTTAGCTACTGACACATGTTAGTCACTAAGGTTATATATATATATATATATATATATATATATAAAATATAAAATATAATTACAATATTTACATTTATTATATATTTATAACATAATATTAATTTATAATTTTAATATAAAATAGAATATAATATGAAATATAATTATAATATGTATTTTTCTTTATTTTTTAATATGTATATAATTTATGTATGATAATTTTATTATAATATTTTATTTTATATATATTATTAATATTTATTTTTTTAATAATTCTATATTATTTATACAATAATTATATATTATATACAATATATTAAATTACAAATATTAATATTATAAATATTAATACATATTTATATTTAGATACTACTCTTTATTAGTTACAAAGTTTAGCTACTAAAAAAGTTTACTCGCTAAACCTAATTTCCCCTCTCATTTTTCTCTCCCTACTTCGGCCCTTTCTATTTCATTTTCCCCAATCTGTTGCACTACATACCCACATAGCTACCAAATCTTTTCCCAAACTTAGCAGTCGCTAACTCCTCCTTAACACTTTCACCGCTACTACTACTCCCACTGCTAACATCAAAGGTATCACCTAAACTTCCCCTTCTCCTACTCCTTGTCATTCATCGCTCGTTAATGAAAAAGCCCTAGATGATGGTGGACTAGTTAGCCTCATACTTAGAGGAGCTAAGGCATCTACAAAGTAGATCGAAAAGGCTAAGAATCATCATCTTATCTCCTCTGAGATATGCAACTTTGAGAAGATTAGTTTTTATTTTCTTGGTTCTTAAATCTTTTCTTCAATTACCATTCTTGATTCTTCATTATGAATTTAGTTAGCGCAATGGCTTAACAATTCGTTTCTCATATTTCTAATCTAAATCAAATTTAAGTAACTTCTTCTTTTAATTCACTTCTTTTGTTTCTTAATCTAATCAAATCTAAGGTAAAGTTCCTTGCTATCGAAATGGTGTATCCTCTTGGATTTTTTTTTTTATAATTCATTAAAATACTGCTACAAAAATCTCAAATTCCATTGATAGGTAACTGGTATAATGCAGTTTCTGAATTCCTCTCGTAATTTGACAATGCTCAATCTGTAAGAATTCACTTTTAATGTAATTTCCATTCAAGAATTATTATTATTATTTCATAATATCAATTACATATTCAAATGGACTGAGGGTGGTGATGAAGTTGTGGAAAACAATAGCTTAGAAAGGGTTTGTTATTGCAATTAGTGAATAGCAGAGGCGTCGATTATGGTTATGGCCAAAAAACTAATGGTGGTGACACAGGTCTCCTTTTCACCTTTCCAAATCACACTAGGTCTCATTTCTCTGTTCTCTCGTCTCTTATCTTCTTCTTCATCTTTTTTCTCTTTTATTATCTATATTATATTCCTCTTCGAATAAAATCTAGTCTATTTGTATGTGTTTAATTTGTGCTATTGGTTTGGTACATGTAGATAAAATAGAGTAAGATCTGATGTACTTGTTTTTGGATCCTTATTCAATCGAAGATCATAATGGCCCTTTAAATAAAGGTACATTAAATTTCTTTTTTGTGAATTAAAGTTTCTATTTATATGATCCAATTCAAGTTTGTTCAATACTCTTTACCCCTATTGTAATCTGCAATTGATTTATGAGTATATCGATTTAGTTTGTGGTGTAATAATGTATTCAACAATTTTTCTGTAATGGATTTTGTCATAATGTTTAAATTAATTACCAAAATTTTCACCATTTTCCTTGTTGTTAGTGTGTTCTATTATTGTATGTGATTGTAATGTAGTGATTATTGGGTTTGAATGAATATGGATAGGAGGGTTTAATTCATGTTTTGGCTTTGTTTAATTATTTGGATTTTATGTTGAGATGTAATTTGTTATTTTGTGGTAGTAGGGGATACTACTAAGACTTGAATGTTAAGATTTCCTTCCTCTCTCTCTCTCTCTCTCTCAGATATATATATATATATA
>CATIWR010169372.1:0-74657 GCA_949677035.1 Omphalea diandra | reverse complement strand
ATCCTATTAGTTTCTAGTAATTAGTACATGGCAATAAGGGATTTCAAATAAGCAATACATTAGAACAATATTTATGGATTTCAATTTCTTTCAGACTGTTGCCCTTGTTGGAGAAAGTGGAAGTGGTAAATCAACAGTAATCGCATTGTTGCAAAGATTTTATGATCCGGACTCAGGTCGTATCACACTTGATGGAATTGAAATTCAGAAGCTTCAGCTAAAGTGGTTAAGACAGCAGATGGGGCTTGTGAGCCAAGAGCCTGCGTTGTTCAATGACACAATCCGGGCCAACATTGCTTATGGAAAGGAAGGAAATGCAACTGAGGCAGAAATTGTAGCAGCAGCAGAGATGGCTAATGCGCACAAATTCATCAGCTGCTTACAAACGGTAAGAAAACACTACAATGGCAGAATAAGAACTATGCCACAGGAATAGGAGCCTAGTAGTCGTGTGCTTCAGGGGTTTGAATTCTGGCATACTTGAGGTAGTTGTACTTGTACTATTCAGTGTGGGTTTGAAATACGTTAGCATATGCAAAATGCAGGGTTATGAAACCGTGGTAGGGGAGCGAGGAGTCCAATTGTCTGGAGGACAGAAGCAAAGAGTAGCCATAGCTCGAGCCATAGTGAAGAGTCCAAAGATATTACTATTAGATGAGGCCACAAGTGCATTAGATGCTGAATCTGAAAGAGTGGTTCAAGATGCACTAGACCGAGTTATGGTGAACAGGACCACAGTGGTGGTAGCTCATCGGTTATCAACGATAAAGAATGCAGATGTTATTGCAGTGGTTAAGAATGGAGTTATCGTGGAGAAAGGAAAACATGAGACTCTTGTCAGCATCAAAGATGGTGTCTATGCCTCCTTAGTAGCACTTCACATGAGTGCTAAAACTTCATAAGTAACAGGATTTTTCTTTTTTCCTTTTTCAATAATATAGATTGTAGAGTTTTCTTCTCTCCTTTATAAGAAAATGTGAACAAGTATTCGTCAATTTTAGCTATTTGTTTTTTTACTATCAAATTGGTTAATAGATATATTTTCTAGTAGTGCTTATAATGATACTAAATACAATTATAATATCATATCATAACTATTTTTATTATATCTTTCTGAATATTATAATTCAAATTCAAAATATAATGAATTAATTATTTAGTTATGTAATTTAGGCATAGAATTATAGAAATTAAAAAATATATATATGCATTATTATTCTTACCATTTAAGATGTCTATTTTTTTTTAAAAAATAAAGAAATATAACCTTTTTTAAGATATTATTATCCCAATATTCAAAATAAAAATATCTTTTTTTTTTTTTATTTAACTGTGTGAAGGTGTGGAAATTTCTTTGTGTTGATGTATTAATTAGTGTTGTGTGTGTGGCTGTAGACTTATTATCTATAACGAATGATACAAGTTATTATAAGTTAGGCAGCACGGTTACCGTTTTATGGCTTGATAGATTGTGACATTTTGTTTAAATAGGCATGCTTACCATGCCTTAATTAAAGACAGTTCCTTAGCCACCGTGCAATTGGTGCTGAATGGCGTTCAATGTTTTGAATCATCTGCATCTGCCGGGAGCCTAGCTCCAATTACACCAGCTGAGTGCTCAGGCTCATTGAACCAACAAATCTCCATATGAACCACCTCCTCCAATCAAAACGCGGCCTTTGGATTAACCTAGAGCCCGTTACAGCGTCTGCTTTAGTACACGTGCATTTAGAAGGATATTTGATTGCTGTAAACATTTATTGCAAGGGTCATAACTCTGTCCAATTTAATCCACAGGATCAAACCATACGTTGGTTCATGTGGAGATCAGTTGGTTCGATAAGCCTGAGAACTTAAGCCCTCGAGCAAAGCTTATTGTTTGAATTTAAATTAAAAGATTCTCGTAGATTTTCATTTTGTTCTTATGGTGTAGAAGATCGGGTTCAATGCCACACTGAATGCCTTGCCTTCTCCTTCAATTGATTAATAAAGGAAAGTGAAGCAAAAATTAGAACAACTAAAAAAAATCCATGATGCAGTGACAATACTGGGACAAAAAAAAATTAATCATCATCATCTTCACTTTCATCACTGTATGATACAAGACCAGTTTTAGCAATCTCATGCAACTTATAAGCATCACCATTAGATATTTTCACTAGGTCAGAGGATTTTCCTGTATCAACATCAGGAGTTTTCATAATGTCCGAAGGTTCAACATTCCTCTCTTCTGTCTTCGCTTTCTTTGCCTGTGGTTTTACCTTGATAATCATACTTAATGGGCGACTAGGAGGGTTCTTCCCGACAGCTCTCTGTTCCTGCATACACAGAAAATTTTGAAATTAGAGAACATACATACTCTGGGATTCACATTTTTACCAAAATGTTCAATATTGGCTTCAAAGGATGCTCTCACTATAATCAGAACCCACAAGAAACATTTAAAATAACAGGTGATCAAAATGGCTTGAGGGATCATAAAAAATGAATGCAAAGAATATGCATACCACCCAAAATATACTTACAGTAATCCATTAGATACTAGCTATATTAAATTAATATCCAGTGAAAACAACTCTAATTTAATAACCTGGTAATGGATCTCTGTCAGGAAATTTGAGTTTTCAGATAAGATAAGAATTCACTCTGCATGCATCCCTCAAAGAAAAGAAAATGAAAACCTAATGCCCAAAACGCAAAATGAGGATAAAGAATTTAAGGTAGAATCAAGTTAAACCAATCTATTCTGAGCTACCAGAGCCTACGGTGAAAGACCTAAAAGTATGCACCAAGTTACTAGATGTTTTAACATTCAAATTTGAAAACTTCAATCTGAAATGAAACATTTTTATCCAGTGAGTATTTTGAACTAAGACGCTGGAGGGAGGAGAGAGAGACTAGTGAAAATTTTGAGAAATAAAGATAACATGAGAGAGAGAGAAAGAGAGAGCAGAATATTTTAATAAATTGCCATCTTATCATTACTAACCTTGAAGGTTAATTTTCAATCTTTCACCACTCATTCCAATTTAATTTAATGAGTTTAGCAGTGCTTCAGTTTGCTTAGGAAAATGATGACGGTTAATCAGTTACAGAGTTTGAATGATTTTGCATGCATATTCACTAGAATATCAAATACTTGTCAAAGACGCGACACACATTGATGCCATAGTTCTACTACTGTGCTAACCATAAGAATTCATATTAACCTAGCACGTGTGTATTTCATAGAAACCAGGAAAGGAATAAGGAACCCACATTTACATGCACAAAGACCCCTATATATACACAGGCGTCCCGTGCATACACACACATGTAAAGCCAATGATAACAGAACATTTAAGAACAATATTCCTCATTATCTTAATGAGACTAACCGGAACTCCAGGAATAGGTGGTGCTTCCTTTAATTCATGTAGAATGGTAGACTGTGCAGCCACTGCCGCCTGAAAGCAAAACCAGACAATACCATCAGAGGTGATAGGCAAGTTGATAACAAAGATCAGAAGTTCTAAAGACATAAAAAAAAAATGGGTAAAAACTAAGCATATGGTAAAAGGCCATTTAAACTCGGCACTAAATCCCTATAACTTGAGCATCAAAACATCAGCAATGATATACAGTCTATTAGAATGACAAGTATAATTCTCCACTAGGACACTTCTATCAAGAGACAAATTCTACCACACAAAACAAATAACAAGTCCCATTGGCATGAGTTTCCAAGAGCATAACAGTGCCAATTACCAAATCTAGATTCCAAAATATGAAGTCAAAACAAAACCAAACTTTCTCAAAAAGTGATGCATCCTAAAGTATAGTAAATGTCCAACTCCAACTTAGTTAAGTGAATTACTTGGAAACTTCGGAGCTGTTCTGCTTCCTCATCTGCCACTTGTCTCTCATATTCCCTCTTTGACTGTTTGCACAACGAACACATGACAAGCAAAAAAATTTTAAAAAAATGAAAAAAGAATCAATAATTGAAGTAGAAGAATCACACATGCACACACACCAACAATCTTTGGAAAGTATGATACCTTATTGCACTGTAGTGTACTTAAAAACCATTAAACACTTTACATAAGTATGTAAGAATCTAATTAATTAATTAAATTTATAATCTAAAGTCCTACTGTATAACAGCCATGAATGAGCACTAGCTGATATAAATGTGTAAATCAGGAAACAAAAGGTTGCATCTTCTATTAGAATCCTAAAACTTAGCAATCTTACAACAGAATCTCACCATCTCCCAATTATCAAGAAACTCAGTCTCATCTTCATCTAAAGCTTTAGGAGGCCCTGCAACAAAACAAGTGATTAAAGCTTATTCTTTGCTCATTACCATAATGCAAAGCTAGAATTGCTCCTCCCATTTTCCACCCCGTCCTGGAATGGGCAGCCCTATGATGGGAAATTCAAAGATATGACTAAAAACTGACAAGGTATTTTGACAAGACAGCTCCCATGGACACAGCTAAGATCGATGGCATAGAAGAACTAGAGCAACATGTAGGGAAAGGCAAGTATTCAAATCGTCTAATAATGTGGACACTGTGCACGATTGGAGACATAAATACAGAAATTTTATACAATAATATATCCTATACTATGCTGTCTAGATTAAGTAATAACAGGAAATTTTGATGAATTTCTTAGCTGACAATAAGGGGGGAATGGATCCACTAGTAATCTAAGCACTTACTATGCTTGAACCGTTCGTTAAATTCTGCATCTTTTTTGTCTTTATTCTCCTTTAAAATCTGCAATCATGGAGGCAAACCATACAACTGACTAGGCATTCCCTAGTAAAGTATCCACACTACATAAGGCGAAGATGAAGAGAGCAAACCTCGTAGAGCGGTCTATCTCTCTGTGCAGTGCCGTCTTCAACCCGCTCGCCCCTGGCTTTCTTTGCCTCGTCTAACTGTAACAGTACATAAATTTCACGATCAAAACAAATTAATAGTATTATAGAGTTAGGGTTTAGAGGTAATTACCTGTTCCTCCGATACGAAATTCACCATTCTTATGGATCTCGGCGATTCCTCTCCCATCTTTCTATTTTTTGCACCGCAACTAAATTTCTTTCGATTTATCCATCACAACATGATGCAATGTCTTTCACATCCAGAATATGTGTGGCTCACCCACATCATCTATGATGTACCTCAAGCCAAGCGGCGATGAGTCAAAGCTTACTCTACCAATACCGCTTGATTACACCTGTCAACTGGGCCTAATGGGCTCAATATGAACTTGACAGGAGGACGGAAAATTTTTCTTCCGATCCACTCCAGTGCAACGTTTCCTTCGCGAATGCTCGTCAAAAAAACTTAAACTGCTTAATACAGGTGGCATAAGGCTGCCAACTGGCATGGCTGACTTCTCCATTTGGCAAAATCTAAACCGTCCAAATCACACTCGATTCATCTCACCGCTGATACTAAATAAAAGCTCGTGTCTGTCGCGCAAGCAAGTGTGGCGGACTAAGATGGCACGAGCGCGCCACAGCCAACGAACGCTGGCCGTCTACGTCGCCTTCAGGTGGTCACCACCAACCAAAAATAGCCACGTATGTTTCCTCACATTCAAATCTACTTTTCAAATGTCGGATTTCAGAATAAAGTAACCGTAAATCCGAAGCCACTCCGAAATTGCTACCTTCCATTATAAGTACAAATCTCTCTCTCTCCTAGCTTCCAACATCATACCTGAAATGGAGACCGCCAGACTTGTCTCATCCCCAGTTCTTCGCTTCGCCGTCAACAATCGGTCTTTGAAATTGCCTTCTCGTGAACTGGGTACCGGAAATTCCAGTCTCTCGTTCAGACACAAAGATGATGGTGGGATTTTGAGAGGTGGGTTTTCTGATTGTGGGCATTTGCAATACTACGTAAGGGGTGGTGGTGGAAAAAAGCAGAAGGAGAAAAGTAGAGAGATTAAAACAGAGAAGAAGAAGGCGAAGTTGGTTAAAAGATTGTCCAAAGACTTGGATTTTCTTTCTCGTGCGGCGCATGATGAAGAGTTTGGTGGCCGTTTGACGGGTGATGTCAAGGGGAAGTTGATTTCGGTGAGTTTAGATAATTATTCTCTTTTATTCGAATTTGCGCTTGTCAATCTAATGATTTTAGTTGTTGATTATTATATTCGAGATAGTAATTTGATACTTCTTGTCTAATACAGGAAGCAACGGAGGTTTTGCTAGCAGAGCTGAGACATTTGAGAACAGAGCAAAAGGAACAAAAGAAGAAGAGAAAAGAGGAAGAAAGAGCCCGGCAAAAAGCAGCCAAGGCCATGATTAACTCTGAATCATCATCATCCGCCGCAAGTTCTTCATCTGAGTCAAGCGATGGCGAAGGTGGAATGCTAATGGGCATGAGCTGCTTCAGAACCAACAATGCTCTGACGCAGGTTACAGAATATAAAGAAGAACAGGCGAATTGTACAGAACAAGAAACATTACCCGAGACGAGTTTACACACGCAAGACGAGCACATAGCGGTGCAAAATATAACACAAGATTGCTGGGCTAGAACTGATGATTTGTGTAGCAGTTCGAATTATGGTGAAAGTTTAAGTATAGGCATTTCAGCGGGCAGGAAAATTGAGATATGCATGGGGGGCAAGTGCAAGAAGCTAGGAGCCGTTGCTTTGTTGGAAGAATTTGAGAGAAAGATTGGAACAGAGGCTGAAGTAATCGGATGCAAGTGCATGGGTAAATGCAAGAGTGCTCCTAATGTGAGGGTCTTTAATGATTCAACTGGAATTCAAGAAGTTGCAGAACCTACACTCAATCCTCTATCACTGTGCATTGGAGTGGGTCTGGAAGACGTAGGTGCCATTGTTTCAAATCTTCTAGGCAAAGACAGGAATGATAGTTGTCTGATGGCAGCCTCTTAAAAGACGTTCATTTTTCTGAATATGGTAGCAAATTATGAATGTGTAAACTGTATCATACAATTCAAATTTACACTGCTTCGGAGATGATCCACTTTCATGAGTTGGGTTTTGTTGTCAGCGTTCTCAAAATTTCCCATCTTTTACTATGAAAAACTAGAGCAAAATTTTTTCCTTGTATGACATGTTGGGTGAATTCTACTGCACTTATTTAATGATGCCATTTTGGTCTAGTTCAACAGGATTTGATGTTATTTAATTCAATAATAAATAATATATTTTATTTAATTTAAAAGTAAATTATTAATTATATTATTATAATGTAATAACGAAAATTCTCACTTATCTTCTCCTGGCATTTGTATTTTAAAACAGTAACAGACATTAAGTTTGAGGGTAAGATTTAAGGCATGATTAGAGCATACCACTCCTAAAGAACATTTAGCAGTTAGCACCACTGTGGACGTGCAATTCGCATTCATACTGAAATTAGTCGTTCAGTCCAAAGATGTTTATATCATCTTTAACACTATCCTCAGTCTTACCATATTGATGAAGCAATGATGCCAGGGTTGCAAGACATCTGATTTGAAGCCAAAAACCATGATAGCCCACATTCAAGAATTTTTCATCATAGTTAAAATGATGAATAACAGGGGCACGGGCAGTAGCTAGTCGGATTTCGTCAGTCGAAAGGATTTATAAAAACCTTCACAGTTTCAATTAACACATATTTTATCTCTGACCCGCTATGCTGGGATATTCCCAAAATTTTTCATTTTGACCATATGCCTGTGACTAACCACAACAACAACAACAACAACACCAAAAAATATGATAATAAGATAGCATCGGAGAACCAAGGCAAACAAATTGCTTGACTATCTATCACCACAATGTTAATAATGAACTGCCAAAAAAATACTGGAAGAGAATCAACAAAGATACCGTCTGATTTTTTATTGCATATATATGAGAAAAGGTCATCTAAGACATCAACCACATTATTATATAGACAATAGGATCAGAAAAACATTTTCCCATTCCAGGAAGGCCACAGAGCAGCATACTCTGAAGAATGCCAAGAATTAGCTTGCTTGTTGTATCCAAGCACATGTCCGAACCAAGAGATAATTGTTGATCACTACAACATTAAGCCCTTCAAACAACTCTTCTGACCAAATATCTCTACTCTGAAGTTGCAGAATTGTAATCTGTAGAATAAACTCAACGGGCAGGAAATTCGAAGGAATCACCATTCCTCACAGACAATTGCCATCTCCAGTTTGATATGCCATCCCTGAAGCATTCTCCACCAATAGACATGAACTACTGCCATGATATTTTAAGGACTATGTCCTTCCCTTCAAAGAGAGCTTTTGCTTTTGCTTTTGCAAAATGTCCATCATCCCTAATTGCTTGTCTTGCTTTTGGCAAAGAAAGTTCGGTGTGTTATTCCTAAAAAATCCATCATACATCAGTACAAAACAGCACATTAAACTACACTCCAAAAGCTCAAAAATACGAAATTCAAACCTAGAAAAAAAAAATACTTGTCCATCAACCAGATAAATTTTTGAAAAGAATCCAAAAAATCCACCATATATCAGTACAAACAGCATATTAAACTATACTCCAAAGCTCATAATTATGATATTAAAACCTAGAAAGTACTTGTCCATCAAGCATAAAAATTTTTCAAAAGAAAAAGAAAAGAGAGGAGAGAGGGGGGAGTTACTATTCAGTAATACTGTGGCATAAGAGAGCAACGTCTAAACCAAAAGAAACTCGATAAACTAAATAAGAGTTATTTCAGAAGTTTTATTCTAGAGTTTTAACAATTTAAAATGTTTGAGTGGATTAGTAGAAGGAGAAATAGATACCAAAGTTTACAGAACAATAAGTGAAGAAAAAACCATAACAAGCTTACAATGAAAGGCTAGGCTTTAGTGCTACAAAACACATGACCTATGCTAGTTGTGTGATGCAGAAATGCAATCATTAAACATCAGATGAGCATATAATTCACTCTTCATTAGCTTGCCCTACTTCAATACAATCATCAACAAACAAATAAAATAGATGCAAATTCTACTGATAAGTCTTTGCTTGATGATATGGAAGTCATTTCTAGAATTGCAAGGTTGCAAAATTGAATACCAGTTGGAGCCTAATTAAACACCATTTTTCTATTCCCCATCAAAAGAAAAAGGATACAAAATCTGCTTTATTAATGGAGAGATTGACCATATATCAATCAAAAAAATCTAAGGAGTGCCTGGCATACATAAATAGCATGTCTGAAGTGTAACGCGAACATTCTTGTTTTGCTGTTCTACTTTATTTCTTTATTCGATATAGTTTGAGGTGCTTGCATGAATCAAATATTTTAGGCGGATGGGTGCAATAGCTGATAACCTATGATCACCAAAATTACATACTAACGGGAATGTAAAAGAGACTATATTAAGTACTAAAGATAGACAAAAATGAGCACAAATCACACCTAATTCCACATTTCGAAACAAACATTTCACCAGAAACTTCATTCTGTGCAAAAGAATACCACTTTACTCTACAAAAATCTTTCCTAATATAAGTGGATCCTCAAGAATGTGAATTACAGCATCCCTAAGCTTGCGATAATCCTCAAACGTATTATAAACCTGGTGAGAGATTCTGACATAGGCTGTTATAAGCCCATCCTTATCATTCATTCCCCTCTCACCATCTCTGGCACCCTGGTAATGAATTGGAACCTCAACCCCATGGTTGTCACGCAAATGCGACCGTAACGTCAAAGCATCATCTTGATTCATAACACCCAATCTCGAAGGCAAGCCAACCATAATCATGCCAGCACACATCTCGAGTGGAGCCCCAAGACTAGTTCCCCATGACTCCGCCAGCATTCTCCCCATCTCAACAACCTTCTCATGGTTCCTCTTCATTATCCCACAAATTCCTCCTTCAAATCGATTAACAAATTCCAAAGCAGAAGGCACGACTAAGTGCGAACTGTAATCTCTTGTCCCAATCCACGCGCTCTCTACAGGCAATCCATTCCCGTATTCATGCGAAACCACAGGGTGATGCACGTCAGATGAGGAACTCGTTTTTCTACAATAAAGAAATGCAACAGAAGGCGGGCAAAAAAACCACTTGTGCAAATTACTGACATAGAAGTCCGCCCCAATTTCTTTAACATCTACTTTAACACTACCCATAGCGTGAGCTGCATCAACAAAAACTTGGTCCACGCCTTCTGCTCTACAAATGTTGACCAATTCGCGTACGGGAGTAACAACAGACGGCATTGATGTTATATGATCGATTATAGCTAACCTAACTCTTCCACCATTGGATTTACCTCTCTCAAATCCTTTTCTGAAAGCGGATATTATTTCTTCGTTTGAATTAACCGGAAATGGAAGCTGAACTTCGATTACTGAGCCACCAGCGCGGGTAACGTAAGCTTGAATAGATTTTTTAACGGCTTCGTAGGCGCAGTGAAGCATTAAAACGGTGTCGTTCTCATGGAATTTGCCCTCGGCGAAGGAGCGGCCTATCTGCTGGAGAACGATAGCGGCGGCGGTGGTGGCGTTGTCGACGAGGGAGATCTCGTCCAAGTCATCCGCGTTGATGAGGTCTTTAATCACGGTCCTGGAGTGGAGAATTCCTTTGCGGAGTGTATTGAAGTAGAAATCGTCGGGTTGTTGAAGGAACTTGAGCTGCCACTTCCTCTGGGCAGCGAGGACCGATTCGGGGCAGCTCCCAAAGCTACCGTTGTTGATTCGGGCTACGCCGGGTTGGTGGTGGGCGAACTCTTGTTGAATTTCGGATTCGGTTATGAACCGGGTCAGCCGGGGCTTTTTGGTGGGTTGAGATGATGACTCGCCATTTCGAGGATCTTCGTTTTCCATTGGGGTGAGAGTTAGGGTTTGCGAGGGAGAGCAGTAGGCATAATTTGAAACAGTACGGCTTGATTGAATTAGCAGCAGAGGCGTGAAGTGAAGAGGGGAATGTGCCGTTATGCGGTTAGAACGTGGTATGGGGCAAAAACGACGTCGCTGTCTGTTAATTTTTGCTCTATGGGAAATGTCGTGTTAGATTATGAAGGGCCATGACCAACGGACCACGAGATAAGGTGACGGGGAGTCTTACATCTCTAGGTGGACAATCACCAATCGAATTCAGCTACGTGGAGAAAGGCACTGGCGCTAGCGCATTGGATCTAGCCTCCATCGAGCTTAGATATATTAGGTTCCAACGTCGTCGTATTGAGAAATACACAAAGTTCTTTTCCATGTGTTTCATAAAGGATGACTCAAGAAGTAGCTAAGCTCGCTCGGTTGTAGCATATACTAAAATCAAGTCAGGACCCAGAATTCAAAACAAGCAAAAAAAAAAAATTTATGATCTTGAAATTTTTATGATAATTACATTTCTCAGCCGGAGCCCTCAATTAGCTGTCCCTCTCTTTCAGGTATGTCAATTCTATTTCACTCACTTCGATTTTATCAAGTGTTGATACCTACTTGCATAAGAACCCTAGATCTTTTCTTTGGACAAAGTTGTTAATTCTCAAGTTCATTATTATCTTTCTATTTTTTTTTCTTGGGTTTGATTTCAGTGAGCAAGGAGGGATTTACTACCCAATTGTTCAGAGATAAGGGAGCTGGGTGATCAGGTTTTGATCACTACACCTTTTGTTGTATTGCACTGAGTTTCAGTTCTGGAGGTGAAAGATTTATGCTTTTTCAGGATTCTTGATTGGGTCTTGACTGTATTGGGATTTCTTGAGTTGGGTTTAGATCAAACGTCATTCTTGCTCCTGTATTGCTTCTGGGGTTTAAGGTTACATTCAGGGTTTTGTTTTACCACCAATTTCTTTGTTTTGTCTTGCAATTGATAAGGACTGGATTGGAATACTTCAGCTGTGGCTTGCGTGTCTAGTGGTTATTCTTTAGTTTTTTTAAATCTTTTCTTGGCAAATTTTTATCAATAACGCATTGAAATCATTGCGTTCTTAAAGCCATTACCCTGAATACTCTTGTCGTTGATTTTTAATTGAATTTTTAGCTTTCCATAAAATCTGATACTTGGGTTTCACTCCTTGAATTTCTTGCTCTTCAATAAAGAAAATTTTGGATTTCAATGGATAATCCTCCTCAACCTTCCCTTGGATACCCTCTTTCTGTTACTCGCTCAAAACCTGATACTTCAACACCTCAACCTGAGAAAAGTCCAATTCCTCCTCCTCCTGCATTGTTACCTGTAGCCCCCAGATTACATTCTCCTAATTTGCAACAAGAGCAGATCGCTTCCCCCTCAGTCAAAACTCCCAATTTACTATCTCCGGCCAATGGGGTTAAAACTGGAAGCTCAATTCCTCACTTAAGCACTCCCCCTGGCCCTCCTGTTTTCACTTCACCAGTTCGGCCTGCTGCTGTGCCTTTTCGGACTTCTCCTGCGACCCCTCAGCCAGTTGCTTTCTCATCAAGCTCGTCATTGCCCACATCATCACCTCCCCATTTCTCAAATGGATCAGTTGAGTTGCGGCACCAAGTTCCCCAAGCTACAGAAGACTCAATCCCTGTTGAGGAATCATCATGTGTCTTATTCACTGCTCACAAGGTATCTTGTCCATTCTATCTGGTTCAAACTGAAGGCACTGGTTTTCATGATCTTTGCTCTTGGTCTTTTAGTACCATTGTTATGGCTTTGCTAACAAAATCTCAAGTATCATGACATTCTTGTTGCATTTGGTTATGCAATTTACTTAATTTTTGGATTATTCTGTATTCTTTCTATTAGTCTCTAAAAACGGATATGTATTTGGAATCTTATTGTCTTTAGGTGTTGAAGCAGAAGAAACTTGCAAATGTTCCCAGTTTGGGTTTTGGGGCATTGATTTCCCCTGGGAGGGAGATTTCACCAGGTCCACAAATAATACAGCGCGATCCCCATCTCTGCCAAAATTGTGGAGCTTATGCAAATATGTACTGCAAGATGTTACTTGGTTCAGGGCAGTGGCAATGTGTAATTTGTAGGAAATTGAACGGAAGTGATGGTGAATACATAGCTCCTAGCAAAGAGGATCTTCGTCACTTGCCTGAACTGTCATCACCTGTGGTTGATTTTGTTCAAACTGGGAACAAGAGACCAGGCTTCGTTCCAGTTTCTGATTCCAGAATGTCTGCACCCATTTTTCTTGTTATAGACGATTGTTTAGATGAACCACACCTGCAACATTTACAAAGCTCCTTGCATGCATTTGTCGATTCACTTCTTGCCACAGCAAGAATTGGAATTATATTGTATGGCCGTACAGTATCAATTTATGATTTTTCAGAGGAATCAATGGCATCTGCTGATGTACTTCCCGGTGATAAAACACCCACGCAGGAATCCTTGAAAGCATTGATCTATGGAACTGGTGTATACTTATCACCACTGCATGCTTCAAAAGAAGTAGCACACCAAATCTTTTCATCATTAAGACCATATAAATTAAACATTGCAGAAGCTTCAAGAGATCGGTGCCTGGGTACTGCAGTTGAGGTTGCACTGGGTATAATTCAAGGACCGTCTGCGAAAATGTCTCGAGGTGTAGTAAAAAGGGCTGGAGGTAATAGCAGGATTATTGTGTGTGCTGGGGGACCTAATACTTATGGCCCTGGATCGGTCCCGCATTCTTGTAGTCACCCAAATTATCCCCATATGGAAAAGATGGCACTAAAATGGATGGAGCATCTAGGTCATGAAGCTCATCGACACAACACAGTGGTTGACATTCTATGTGCCGGAACTTGTCCTGTTCGAGTTCCAGTTTTGCAGCCGCTTGCAAAATCTTCTGGGGGTGTTTTGGTTCTTCATGATGACTTTGGAGAAGCATTTGGTGTAAACCTACAAAGGGCATCTACCAGGGCTTCAGGGTCTCAGGGTTTATTGGAGATACGGTGTTCAGATGATATTCTTATTACTCAGGTTGTGGGTCCTGGCGAAGAGGCACATGTAGACACTCATGAAGCCTTTAAAAATGACACTTCCCTTTCCATTCAAATGTTGAGTATAGAGGAAAACCAAAGCTTTGCTCTGTCCATGGAAACTAGAGGAGATATCAAGAGTGATTGCGTATTTTTCCAGTTTGTGATTCAATACTCAAGCATTTATCAAGCTGATATTTCAAGAGTCATTACTGTGAAACTCCCTACTGTTGATAGTGTTTCAGCATATTTGGAGAGTGTTCAGGATGAAGTGGCTGCAATCCTTATCGCCAAGAGGACTCTCCTGCAAGCCAAAAACTATTCTGATGCAATTGATATGCGGGCAACAATAGATGAGAGAATTAAAGACATTGCTTTGAAATTTGGGTCCCAGGTACCAAAGTCAAAACTTCATCGATTCCCTAAAGAAGTCTCATTGTTACCAGAATTCCTTTTTCATCTTAGAAGGGGACCACTTTTGGGAAGCATTGTTGGACATGAAGATGAGAGGTCTGTATTACGAAATTTGTTTCTTAATGCATCTTTTGATCTTTCACTCCGTATGGTGGTGCCTCGATGTCTAATGCACCGAGAAGGAGGCACTTTTGAGGAATTACCTGCTTATGACCTGGCAATGCAGTCTGATACGGCTGTTGTTCTTGACCATGGTACCGATGTCTTCATTTGGTTGGTAAGCTACTTTAGATTTTCCATTTGCTGCTTTTGTGTGGCTATGGCACCTCTTTACTACAGATTCACTGATTTGTCATTGCAGTTTTTCTTTTCCGACTTTCATATATGATTTTTGTTTTCTTCAATTAGTATATGCATGTGCACAGCCATGCACCTGTAATCACATGCAAGTGGTTTTTGTTCCATCTTCTCATCAGGAACGAAATTCAAGAACGTGGAGGACAGATATAAATCCCGAGTGTCTAATTCTTTTTCATCAAACCTCAGTTTTGCATATAAATTATTGAACATTGAGAAAATTGTTTATTGGAAGAAAATTTTGTGATTCATGCTTAGCTGTTTATTGTTTTTCCTGATTCAAAATGTTAACAATTAACAAGTGATTTTTTTTTGGCAACAAAATTCAATATGTTCTCTTGAAGTCATTGCTGTAGGTTGAGAATCAGTATAACAACTTTTCATTTGTATTCCTTATTTAGACATTTTTCTGATAACTGGTAACTACAGGGTGCTGAGCTAGCTGCTGACGAGGGGAGAAGTGCAGCAGCTTTAGCAGCATGCAGGACGTTAGCTGAAGAGCTCACTGAATTGCGTTTTCCAGCTCCTAGGATCCTTGCATTCAAGGTTCTTTTTCCATGGCTGTTTTCTCAATCTTTTTTTTATGCAGCTTTATTTATTAATGCCTTTAATATTACATTTATTGTTAAATTAAAGAACTTTGTGACGTGGGTTAATGACAGGAAGGAAGCTCTCAAGCTCGATACTTTGTCTCTCGCCTGATACCAGCACACAAGGATCCTTCTTATGAGCAGGTGAGTATGTTGGTGTGGGGAAGGAAATTAGTCTGTTCTTTCCTTTGTTTAATGATAATAAATTTTATAGGGTCTTAATCAGACAATGGCATTCGCCAATTTAGTGTTGTAATTATGTAAATGTGATCCACTTCTATTGCAGGAGGCGAGATTCCCACAGCTTCGATCACTGACAACAGAACAGCGGACAAAGCTGAAATGCAGCTTTATTAACTTTGATGATCCTAGTTTATGTGAGTGGATGCGTAACTTGAAAGTGTTGCCACCAGAACCAAGTTAAGTGGTACTCTACTGCTATTTAGTGGCAAAAAGAATCTTAGAAGCTGCATCCTATTTTGGCCAGTGGAAACCTGTGTTCTCTGTTTCTATCCTTTTTTTTTTTTTTTTTTCCCATTCTCTATTGTTGAGTGCAGTGGCTAAGCTGATGGTTCTTGGATGATGCCTCAGAATATCATTCCTTTCTTTTATTTCTTTTTCCCTCTTTTCTATTGACGTAGGAAACATCTATGCTCGACACTCAAAAAGTTTTGATATTGTTGCATCATAATATTCGGGTTCTCAATTGAAATGCTTTGGAGAAGCAATAAGAAATATATTCTTCCTTGATCCCTTCATCTCAGCTATCTCATTATAGGCCCTTCTCTACAAAAATTACAAAAAGTTTTTAGTAAATATAGAGTAATGAAAACCTGTTACTGATGCCCAAAGAATCTTATTTGATATTAATTGGAACTTTATATATATATATATATATATACAAACTCCATAACGGTATTTAGCTCAGCACACTCAGCACAAAAATAATGATATATTGCAAGAGGAAGTAGTTATTAAGATTTGTGATTTGATAGAAGCTCGGATGGCACTTGGAGTTATTTTATATATCACAGTCAGCAATTAAATTGTCGATTTAAAGTGAAATATAACAAATTTGTGAGATAAAATCCATAAAATAGTATATGCAGAGTTCTAACATGATATAAGTATTTAAACAATTACTACCAATTGAAAATGAAACAGTAAACCAAGAAGCAGAACGAAACTGTTACCACCAATTGAATATGAAATAGTAAACCGATCTAACCAAGCACGACAATGCTCTAAATAAAATTAATTTGTTTTAGAGAAAATAATTTATTTATAAAAAATATTTTTTAAGAAATATATTTTCCGATAAAAATAGTTCTTGAACAATATAGTTTTTGGTGTTTAGAATATATTATAAAATATTAATTATTATTTATAAAATTATAATAAAGTTTAGACTATAAATATTTTATATTTATATCATTTAATATTTAATATTAAAAATAAATTTAAAATAAACTTTTTATGAATCCCCTCCCTTGTCATTGATCATTGCTGGTTAATGGCGATAAATGATGACTGCGATAAGTGATAACTGTCGATAGTTAATAATAATTAATACATATATTTATATAATTTATTTTTTGTTTAAATTAATTTGTTAAAAACAAAAAAAATAACTTCTTTTTTGAAAATATGAAATTTTTCTTAAAAATGATTTAATTTTTTTTAATATCAAACAAATATTTTTAATTCACTAATTTTTTTGAATGGGTCAAATATAAAAAATGTAAAAAATATTTTTCGCTAAATAATTGGAGTCTAAGATTTGAATCAAATCAACCTAAGTCAAGTAGAACAATAAATTCAAAGTTTGTATTCAAAACATAAATTATAAATGAAAAGCTTGTAAATAATGGAGAATAAATTTTTATAAAATTAAAAGTTGATTAATAATACAAACTCAATAAAATTATAAATTAAATCAGAGATTGGAGTAAGGATTTGAAAACATCAAATAAAGGCAATAAAGTAAATTTACACTAAATCCAAATAAATGGAGTAATTATATAATTATATTTTATTTGATGTTAACGATTTTTGTCTCATCTTTAATTTGCATTATGTACACTTTTATTCTAATTTACTACGATTATATCATCTGTTGCATATTGACACTTCACCATTTATCATTCTCATTAAAACATTAATAAATATTTTGAAAGTTATGAAATATATAATTTTCAACCATATTAGTTAAATTAATTTTCATTATAAATCCAATAAATTAAAAAATGGATTATTTATATGAATAATATATCATATTTACATTTTATACCATTCATATTTTTCAATAATAATCACAATTTCTAAAATTTTCAAATCCACAAAATTAAACGCCTAAAAAATTTTAGGGCCATTATTTTCACATGTGTGTTTATGTATATGTAAGAAATAATATTGTGTTCACGATTACAATTCCAAAACTACATAACCTATATGCTCAATCTAAATTATAACTATATGTTTCTTAAATATCTTCAATTAAAATGCATATTAAATCGACAAAATTATATTGTGTTTTGAACTAGATCAAATCTAAGTATTATTTTTTATTTTCTCAAATATATATATATATATATATATATATATAGTACTATAAAAGTTTATTGAATAGTGATAATTTCTTTTGATATTTTATAATTACATTCGATGAATTTTTATTTTGCAATTTAAGTACTTGCAAGCTACTTAGTGATTATTTTTACAAGCTGATCTTTTTGTTTAAATGGAGTTTGAATGCAGGAACAGTAAAACAATTTTTATTATTGAATTTTTCAAATTTGTTCTTACTTTTTTTTAATGAAATATGTAATTCATAAATTTAGAGAAAGAAAATGCATTTGATGTAAAAATATAATTATAAAAATGCACTTTAAATACTATAAATTTTAATTTTTTTAATAAAACATAAGTTTTTTTCTAACATTCTTCCGTTATGTCTACAGTGTTACATCTTGCAATTCATGGTAACTACACTTACAAATTTATTTTTAATTTTATTCCAGTTTGATTAAAAGGAAAATAAAACAGCTTTAGTTACTAAGGTCCCCTTTAGGTATTATTTTCTATTTATTCAAAAATAAAAATTAAATTTTGAAAATCATATTTTATGATTTTAGTTTTTATTTTTTTTCATTTCTAAAATATTTTTTGACAAATATAAAAAAATAGAAAAGCAGTCTTTTTAAAAATATTTTGTAGTCTTTTTTAATTTGAAAAAAAAAACTGTAACAATATCAAATGTCCTCTTATTTCTTTCAATTTCCTATCAGATTTTTTAAGATGCACAATAATACGTAATTCATAATTATAGTAAAAAAAATACATTGATGTGAAAATATAGTTGTAAAAATACAAATCAAATACTGTTTTAAAAAATAAAGTTTTCTTATATGATGGTAACGTCTAACATTTTCCAATTGTGCTAATGGTTTTCGTAGCAATATAATATTATAAATGCACTATCTATTTATTTTATTAGTCACATTTTATTTTTATTTTTTATTAGATTTGAACGCAAGAGTATCATAAATGTGATCATGAACAATTAACTTCAATTCTAAGAATGGAAAAGGCTTTCAAAATTCAGGTTTAATAAAAATAAATTTTTAATAAATTCATAATGATTATTTGTAAATTCATATTTTATGTATTATTATATAATAATTTATTTAAATTTTTATATTTTTTAATTTATATAATGATGAATAGAGATAGTTAAATTCGAGATTTTCACTTCTCATAAAATGCATTTTCCTGCTAATTATATTTATATGTTCTTTGGAATTATATATTTATAATTATATAGAATTATTAAACAAAAATAAATTTCTACAAAATTAATAAAAAACTTATAAATGAATTTCAAAATGGCGAAACTGCAAGCAATTCTAACCAATGCTCATCTCGATTAATAAAAAAAAATTATATTTAATACCGAATATATTGAGCATGCAATTCATTTACATAAATTATATCATGATTCTTTTTGATACATTTATAGAATAAAAAGGTGGGGTTGAATACTTGTTTGGTTTGGAAATTTATTAAAAATAATATAATATAGAGTTTTAAGTCTAATGAATTGAATGATTGGTTTGGATATGTAGTAATTTAAAATGATTGAGTATTTGAATTTGATATTATATTGATGTTTTTATACATTGTGACTTGAAATACAAATTTAAATTCATATTTATATTGTGTTTTGTATAAATAAACTATATAATTTTTATGAAATTTATTTGTAAATTTACATTTTATGTGTTTGATATAAATGAAAAGTTATTTAAAATTATATTTTATTAAATTCTTTGTAATTTATTATAACTAAATCAAATTCTATCAAATTTAATATAATTTGCAAATGGATTTTAAAGTTGTAATTTTTTTAATTATGATAAAAATATTGTTAAGATACTTTGTTCACTTTACTTTTTATTTTTTCTTTTGATTTCTCTCACATTTTCTCTTCTTTTTTCTTCTCCTTCTACTATCTTTACTCTCTTTTTTTTTTTGCAAAATTATAAAAATAAAAGAAGGATATTTTATATAATAAAATATTTTATTGAATACACTTAAACTAAACACAAAATTCATTTCATTTGAAATGAGTTTTATTTTTATTTTATACTATATCAAATGTAGAAGAAATTTAGTTATAAATGAAATGAATTTTAAATTAAAATTGAACAAAATATTACCTAGAGACGAACCAAAATTATAGGTGAACTTTTGTCTCTCTTATTTTTTTTTAATTTTATCTATATTAAAATTATGTTTTCTATATTTTATGATTCTAAAAACTTTTTTTTACCCTTCGTTTTTTTTTTAATTTTCTCTTTTTAGGTCTATATTTTTTCTCTATATTATTACCTTAAAAATTTATTTAGCCCCAAAAATTCTTTAATTTCTTTTATTAAATGTATGTAGCTTAAAATAAATATTAATATAGCAAAAAGTAATTGATGCTATATTTTCAAAATATAGATAAAATAATATATGTTTTATAAAGAATAAAAAATAAAATAAATATAAACAATAATTATGCATTTTTTTAATTGTATTTTTGTTCTAAATTTTAGCCTTCTTAAAGTAAAATCTTAAGTTCGTTTTTGTCTATATTTATCTCAAATCCACATTTATCCAAATTAACTCTAATATTTATTTGAAATAATTACTGATCAAATTTACTTATAAAGGAAAACAATTCAATAAAATAATCATGTAAATGGAAAAAAAAACTAATGAAGACCACCATTGTAATAAAAATTAATATATATACATTTACATTGAGAAAATAAAAATAGAAAATTTCATCATGCATGATTATATTAAATTAATAACTAATTTTTTTTTAATTCAATAACATGTATACAGTAGTCATAAATAATTTAAGTTAAATGTGTTAACACCGTTACGTTTCTTTTAAATTCTAAGAGTTTAAAGGAAGATATTTTTAAGATAAATATTTCTTTGAATTTAAAGTTTAATGAAACTGATTTTATTTTTATTTTTAATTTAGTAATCATTGTTTTTAAAATGTTAAAATAAATTAATTTAATAATTTTATGTTAAAAATTTACAATTTAATTAAATTTTATGAAACTATTACTATTGATCAGTCCCGATAAAATTCTAGTCGGAAAGGAAATGATAATATGGTTCGACCCGCGCCTAACGTATTAAATGGCTATTGTTACCAAACAATAAATCAAGACAAATTCGTTATTAGTCATGAACAGTACTAGGGTTTTGTGCTCAATATTCTCTTACCTTGACATCCACTTTCTCTATCGTCTCTCTTTCGCTTTTACCGGGAAGAGAAAGAGAACGCTATCACGGAATCGAATCAGGCTGGTTTGTCTATCTCTCTCAGTCTCCCTCCCCATTTTTCCTCCGTGTATAATTCCTCGCAGTTCGGCATTATGGGTCAAATATTGCATTATTTTATTTCTTTCGGATTCGAAGCTACTAGTATTTATTCAGATTGTTGCTCTGGCCTGAAATCCACGGTTGTATCTAATTCACTATGAATCTGATAGCCATGGGTTTTTCTTTACCTCATTTCTAGGATTTTCTTCTCTCTTTTTTTTTTTTTTGTTAAAAATACTTTACTGTTGACTTTTGTTTATTTGATCGGGATATAGTTCAGATTTAGTTGTGGTGTCCATATTGTTTGCCTGCAGTTGTTGACTTCCGTTTGAGTGTAACGATATCAGCATTGTGGTTAACAATTTGCCAGGTACAGTGCCCATATTAAGTTGGCAAAATGGCTGGTGGTGAGTATTTGCTATTCATCGGAGTTTTTCTAACTGTTTATTTTGCCTACTAATGTTGCAAAATGTTTTACTGACTCGTTAGGGGGCAAAAAGAAGGAAGTGAAGAAAGAGACTGGGTTAGGACTCTCCTTTAAGAAGGATGAGAACTTTGGAGAGTGGTATTCAGAGGTCTGTCTTTATATTCTTCAATTGTATTCATCAACTGCTGCTAATATGTTGTACTTAAGATATCTATCTATCTATCTATATATATATATATATATATATGATTTAGAAAATTTGGGGAAATCAGGTATGCTAGGAGTGAGTGATACTGAATTAACGCTTACATAACTTAGTGCAAAGCAACATATAATGTATTCGTTTCAAGAAGTTTGCTTTTTGAATTTAAAAATTGGAAGTTCTGTATGACGGAATACAGTGCTATTGACCATCCAATGGAGTATCATATAGGCTAAGATCAGATATCTCTTCAGATTTTCTGCGATTCTCAAATATTTATATATGATTTAATATCTTCTTTTCTCATATGCATATAGAATAAATAGTGGATGGGACCTATGTATTTCATGTTTTGGTGGAATGCTTCAAGCCCTCTGTCCTTTGCTAATGGCCTTTTTCTAGTTGTAGATGCTGTTAATGTTATGTTTTGAGATATTATAAATTCACAAACTAATATCCTTAAGAGCAATTATTAGACCTCATTATCTTCTTCCTTGTAAGTGCTGATGCTAAATGACGTTTATGCACTTTCCCTGTTGGACTCTTATTGTCACTTTCTTTTCCTTTTTTCGTTTGTGCAGGTGGTAGTCAATGGTGAGATGATTGAGTACTATGATATTTCTGGCTGTTACATTTTGAGGCCATGGGCAATGGCAATTTGGGAGATCATGCAAGTATGTTCAATCTCTTAAATCATTTATTATTTATTTTGTGATGTATGTAGGTATTCTTTATACTATTTCTATCATGCGTATCGCCTGGATATTTTTCTTGCCCTTAGACTGAATTTTCCTCAATGGTAGTATTAATATCTACTAATTTGGCTTATTCTTATCTGGTTTTTGTCTGTAGAGCATTGCTGCATAAGTTGCTTAGTTTAATGAACTACTTTTTTCAGATAATTCTTATTTTTCAAATACTCTTATCTATTGATTAGGCATCTATGTGATGTTTTTCAGTGATGTCAATCTGCAGGCATTCTTTGATCCAGAAATCAAGAAAATGAAAATTAAGAACTGTTACTTCCCTGTCTTTGTTTCATCTAATGTCTTGGAAAAGGAGAAGGACCACATCGAGGGATTTGCTCCAGAGGTGATCTGAACTCTTTCATGTTCATTCAGGAAGAAGAATTTATTGACTGTATTGTATCAGGAAATGATTTTTAGTTTGAAAATGAAAGTCATATCAGTTTGAACTCTTCCTTATTGTGAAGTAATTCACTTTGATTGATAACAAGACAAATTAAAATAACATTTAGAATCTTTTTGAAAGTCTTTTATGATCATCTTTTAATTTTTTTAATTTTTATAAATTTAGGTTTTTATTTTTTTATAATATATTGATGATAACTAATTTTAAATTATGAAACACTTAATTTTCACATTTATGATTGCATCAATTATTACACATTTAATTGTAGCATTAATTAGTTAATTTTAATTTATAGATGAGATAAACTTTCATTTTTCTTTCATTTTAATGGATAATATAAAAAAAAAATTTTCATATATGAGGTAAAATTTTTTGAAATAACTCATTTTAAGAAGATTCTATAAATGAGAATCAGTAGATACTTTCTCAATAGTATCTTCTCTTTAATATTTTGATATGTGCTTGACATCATTGTTATACTTTGCAATTGTAAGAAAAATTTATATTTTAAATCATAGCATTTTGAGGAGTGCAATCAAAATTTATTTTTTAAATCATATCACATGTCATTATAATAAAAAGAAAGTAATATAAAAAAAAAATATCTAACACTTATTTTCTATAAATATTCTTCTAATTTTTTTTAAAAAAATTCAATTACATGAGATTAATGGTTATAGATTCATACAAATAAAAAAGGTGGATAAATTTATAAAATCAAAAATTATAATTTAATTCTATAAGTTTGGATATATTTAATACATATGTAGATTAATATTAATTTATTTTTTGTCACTTAAAATTTATTTAAATATGTATCTATATCACCCTGATTTTAGAAACAAAGTTTTATCTTAACTAAATAAGGTTTAAATTACACATAATATTATCTCATATGTGTATATATATATATATATATATATATATACACTGCTGAAAATATATTTTTAAATTTATCTTTAAAGAAATTAATTTGGATTAACATACAAGTTAAAATTAATTTCAAAAAATTTAGAAGCTAAAAAATTAGAATGATGACTTTTAAAGTTTTAAAGAACTTCTAATTTTTTTTCTTTTAAAGTTAATTGTCTTTACTTGACACATCATCTATTCACATTAATCACTATTAGATTTTTCTAATTTTTTAGAATTTTTAATTTATTGATCTCAATTAAGATTAAAGTAATTGTGAAGTTTATTTATTAATAATTTAATTAACCTTTGTAGTTAAATATACTATATAAAAGTTGAATAATTAACTATAATTTATATATAATGAATAATATAGAAAAATTGTTTAGGTAATCTTTTAATCATTCATTTCAAAAAGATTCTATAAATATTTTTTTAATTTTCAAAATAATAAATGATATTTAGTTTGAAAATCAGAGAGTTATATTAGTTTGAACTCTTCCTTAATGTGAAGTGATTCACTTTGATTGATGAGAAGACAAATTGTACTCTTGCATATGCAATTTGAGCGTGTAGGAAATGTTTCTTCTTAAATATTGATTCATGGAGAATATTTCTGCTCTAGGATATAAACACATATTGATTCATGGAGAATATTTCTGCTCTAGGATATAAACACATCTGGTCTGTATGTTATTTCTTTGTTGGAGTAATTCTTATGTTGGCCTATCTAGGGTACAAAGTAAAAATATGTTCACCTTTGAGTTAGTGATACTTTTATTTATATTTTCCTTTGATGAGAAACATATTTTTAGTGTTCAAATTGGTGTTGCTCGAGTAGCAAATTATACCCAGTCATCCTCGGGCGTTCAAATTTTTTTCTTCAAAAGCAATTATTATAATAATTTTTTGTTTTTTTTTTTGAAAAAGAATGAGGTGGTTACTGTATAGAATTTGTATTTGTTTTCAGGTTGCTTGGGTGACAAAATCTGGGAAATCTGACTTGGAAGTTCCTATAGCTATTCGCCCGACTAGTGAGACAGTTATGTATCCCTACTTTTCTAAGTGGATAAGGGGACACCGAGACTTACCTTTGAAACTTAACCAGTGGTGCAATGTTGTTCGTTGGGAGTTCAGCAATCCTACTCCATTTATCAGGTAATCTGAAGATCTCCTTGTATTTAAAGAGGCTTTTTTTTTTTTTTCCCCTCGTTGATGGGTGATCTGTGTGACTAGTTAATTTATACAATAAAATCTCTGCATACGTGTTTGTATTAGTTATATAAGCTCTCAGATTCATGCTTATGACATTGTTTAACCTCTATTTAATTTTTTAGTGGGAGTTAATAACTGTGCAATTCCTTCAACATAACAAATCCAATCCTCAGATAAACTGTTTGTTCATGCCTTTGATGTGCATGCTAGCTCTTTAAAATATGTCACTGGTTTATGGAATAATGGCATAATACTTCGTTATACCTGTTTACTGATATTTTTTCATGCTAATAGGAGCCGTGAGTTCCTCTGGCAGGAAGGGCATACTGCATTTGCAACAAAGGCAGAAGCAGATGAAGAGGTATGCAATTCAGGACTTAACTCCTGTCCTTGTAGAAGTGACTAATATTTAATGGAATCAAATGGCAATGGAGAAAGAAATATTGTTCATGTATGTTACAAAGTACATGAGTTGAGATGACCATGAGTAGTGGTCCTTTTGTTTTATTGTAGTCCATCAGTTTGTAAACCTGGTAGTCAAGTTTTGGGTTGCAGCATATGTTCCACATGTCAGCATGATACCATTTTTTGCTCCATGAAAAATACTTATTTCAAATAAACACCGTTGACCTTCAAGGAACCTTGAGCGGTTGCATCGCGCAATGATAGAGGAATGCATCCATTGTTTGCTTATGGGGTATAGGTTTGTTTACAGCTGCTTGATTATACTTCTCTTAGCCATATATGAACAATCTAAATTGTGGGCAGCAGCGTATGACGCTAATTGCCAATATTATTACTCGCTTGTTTTCTTGAAGAATAATTTTCCACTCCTGATACAATTTGACATTATGAACTGTGAGAATTTTATGTATATAAAATGTGTGTTTAAATGTTATGCATCAGGTTCTTCAAATATTGGAACTATATAGACGTATATATGAAGAATTCTTGGCTGTTCCTGTTATTAAAGGCTGGAAAAGTGAGATGGAGAAATTTGCGGGTGGGCTTTACACTACTAGTGTCGAGGTCTGTGACACTTAATATGTAGAGAGAAAGTCCTATACTATCCTTATTCAAGTTTTAGCAATTTGCTTTGATTAGCGCGCTTTATCTGAATCAGTGTTTCAATTTGTTTACGTATGCCAGGCATTTATTCCCAGCACTGGGCGTGGTATACAAGGTGCAACTTCCCATTGTTTGGGCCAAAATTTTGCAAAAATGTTTGAGATAAACTTTGAAAACGAAAAAGGGGAGAAGGGTATGGTCTGGCAGAATTCCTGGGCCTATAGTACACGAACGGTAAACTTCATGAATTTTGTCATCTTGAGTTGTATAATCACTGTTTCTGAACCACTTTTCATTTATAAAAATTGTTTTATTTCTATGTCCATTATTTTTTTTTGGTTTTCGTGATGCATCTTAACTTGCTAAACTATATTTCAATTCCTGTATGATGATGTCCTTTACAGTTCAGACCTGCTTTGCTATCATATTATTTCTCCATACATATTTGATAACCCTCAAAGCTTTTGTTCATTCATTTATTTTTTAATTGTTGCTGCACATTGGACACCTGCTCTTATCAGCAATTTTGTTTCCTAAGCTTTCATATTTTTTCCAGATTGGGGTGATGGTGATGGTTCACGGAGATGACAAGGGCTTGGTGCTGCCACCCAACGTAGCATCTGTTCAAGTAATTGTTGTTCCTGTACCATACAAAGATGCTGATACTCAAGGAATCTTTGATGCCTGCTCTGAAACTGTGGATGCCTTAAGCAAGGCAGGGATTCGGGCAGAGGCTGACTTTAGAGACAATTACTCGCCTGGTTGGAAGTACTCTCACTGGGAAATGAAGGGAGTTCCCCTAAGGATTGAAATAGGACCAAAGGACTTGGCAAATAACCAGGTGCAATCACATTGCCATTTTCTGTGGTGCTTTTGTTCTCCATGACCATGATATTTTTTGGATATTATTGAGCTTAATGCTTTCCCTTTTATGGTTTGCTAAGATACTATGCTATCTATCTATAGGTGCGAGCTGTTCGTCGTGACAATGCAGCAAAACAAGATGTAAGCAGGGTCAATTTGGTTTATCAAGTGAAAAATCTACTGGATGATATTCAACAAAGTCTGTTTGATGTTGCTAAACAAAAGCGAGATGCTTGTGTCCAAGTTGCAAAGACTTGGGATGAATTTAAGGAGGCTCTAAGCCAAAGGAAAATGATCTTAGCTCCTTGGTGTGATGAAGAGGTATGATTCATCATTATGTTTTCAGTATTTGCCAAACTATTATGAGAACTGAGTCCTATGAAGTGCCTACCATGCAATAAACTGCTGGTTTGGGTTATATGTTTCTACTTTTCTTATATATTGTCCTTCTCAATACTTCTTTGAATGCTAGAGAACAATCTCGCTAATTGTACAGTAGAACGAATTTTGATGGATCTTCCATAAAATAAGCAGAACAAGGTTTCTCATATTCATTAAATGCAATAAACAAATTGCATATTTTGTCCTCATGGATTAACCTTGAAGGTGCCTTTTGTGCTGTAATAATTCTGCAGGAGGTGGAAAAAGATGTTAAAGAACGAACAAGAGGTGAGATGGGAGCAGCCAAGAGCCTCTGTACTCCATTTGACCAGCCAGAGCTCCCTGAAGGTACTATCTAGTGTCTCATGGCAGGATCATTTACATCATTGTTGTTTTGACTTCCTTGAAAGTCAGAACCTAATTTTGCTGAGTAATTGATATCAATATTTCTTAAATTCTGTCATAGTTGCTTTCGAAACTTATGATATTGAGTAAAGCTCTTATTAAGATTCTCATTACAGAATTTAGTGCATTGCTTTATTGGTTTTAAGGAAGAAGGGGGTGGGGTGTGGAGGTTTCATGGCCCATAAATATTTAAGTTACTTATGGGCATTTGGAGTTGGTTTTGTGATGGTCTAAGTTGGGATTATTATAACATTTTGGATAGAATTGTGCATTTATATAGGTTTCTGTTTCAAAAGTGCTGTATGTAGCATGGCTAAAATACTGATAGCATCAAATAATTGTTGCTATACCATATTATATATTCTATAAACATTAATTTATGAATTTTCTTCTACCTTGTTAACTTTTTCTTTTCCAGGTACTGAATGCTTTGCCTCTGGAAAGCCTGCAAAGAAATGGACCTACTGGGGCAGAAGTTACTAGAGTAGGTGGCGTTGCAATTTTATCCCATGTTTTTCAATGTCAACTGATTCTAAATTTTGTTTTGGAACACTATTTTGTTAACTGACTTTTTTCTTAAAATGGTGTGCAAAATTTACTTTACTGCAACAAGGTGGTCAGATTATCTTTGGAAATTTGCTGACATCATTTTCCAGCATTGCTTTATCTGGCGCGGATCTTAATTTTAATACTCTCCTGCAAATGTGTTTTGTTTGTTTGGTGGATTGGGCACACTCACATTTCATAACCTTTAATCGGTGATGAAAATGGCAAGCCTTTCCATCACTGGGGAGGAAGAAGCTCTTTCAAACTGTAATTATCTGTGCCTGTCCCATAGGCAGGTTATGCTTGCTTACAACTTCATTTTTGAAGTCCAAAAAGGAGCACAGTGGATGAAGGTACAGGAGAGATGGTGAAGGATTGTCGTGTGGAGAATGTAGATCCTCTCTCTGCCAGTCGTTTATAACTTGCGAAGCCTGTTGTTTTTTTTTATACCTATTTCAGAAGTATACTTAGCAAAATTTCCTTGAGAGTGCAAATTTTGCTTGTTTAATGTTTGAATATTGAGTTTCTTTTTAAAATTTTTTAGAATATAAAAAGTTAGTTTTTTCAAGTTGATTTTAACAGTGGGTTTTTTCATTTTATGCTTAAATGAACAACCAGTTGCCATCTGAAGCCAACGTACGGATATAGATAGCATATGAGAGATTTTTTTCTGAGCATGATAAACTGTTATTTTGAATGTGTTTCAAAATTTTAAGCCCATATGTGGTCGGACGACCAGGCAAATGAACATGTCACGGATACACTGAGGTTCACTGTGCATTCGGAATTCACGTTAAATGTTGACCCAAAACATGGTTTAAATGGGCATAAATTTATTTTGACGAAAGACATAAGGTAATGTTTAGTAGGATGTAACATAATTTAGTATAATTAAAAGAAATTTTAATTCAATAATTTATTAAATTTGTATTTGATTATATTTTACTAAATATTACTTAAATGTATTATATTAATTTGTTGACAAGTGAGTTAAATACATATTATTTTTTTATTTTCTCATTAAGTGCAAAAAATTTAAAATATATGGTTACTAAATAATCCACTGAAGTAATACAGAATTATTTTACTTTGTAAGGTCATTTCCAAAAGGGGCGACGCCGTTTAATCACCCAAACGAATAGAAAACGATGCCGTTTGTACGAAAACAAGTGACCGTAGTTTCGACACGTGCGAGGTATTTTCAAGTTGTGTCCAACCACAGCACCTCCAGGGAAATGAAAATATGATTTTAGGGCAGTCCACTGGTCCCTTTCCTTTGTTCTGTAGTCATCTTCGTAGACACAACTCCACTTTTCTGCTTGGTTAACTAACCAAAACACTGCGTCAAAACATCTATCTCTCTCTCCAGCTAAAACTCGTTAATAACCGCCTTTTTCAGCTCATTTCTTCTGATTATGAACTCAAAAATGGCGGCACCGTTATGCGACTCGCCTACGTCCTCCATTCCTTCTCTCTCCCCAAAATCTTTCATTAGCAACGAATTTCTCCTCGGTTCTTCTTTTTCCGGTGCAGAATCACCGCTAATGCTGGGTTATGCAGAAATTAGGGACCAATAATACTAATGGAAGGTGCAGAGAGGGCGGTGGCGTCATTGGGAGGTTTCTTGGGCGGCATATTTAAAGGTACGGATACAGGTGAGTCCACCAGGCAGCAGTATGCTCCAAGTGTGAGCCTGATCAACGGATTGGAAAAGGAGATGTCTGCATTCTCTGATTCAGAACTGAAAGACAAGACTTCTGCCTTGAAGGAACGTGCGCAGCTTGGTGAATCTTGGGATTCTCTTTTACCTGTAAGTTCTCTTAGTTGCTAAATCCTTTGCTCTATAGTACATTGCTTGTAGTTAATGTACTGGATTGGGGATTTTAAGATAAAATAAACTTATCAAATTGCTTTACTGTGTAGTTAATTTGTTTGCTTCTGAGTTTTGACAAACATTAATTGCAGGAAGCATTTGCTGTGGTGAGGGAGGCTTCTAAGAGGGTTTTAGGCCTTCGTCCCTTTGATGTGTAACTTATAGGTAAACATTGTCTTTATCTATGCTTTTTGTTTAGTCTCCTTCACTTCTCCTTGGAAACTGGTTTGCGTCCGTATGGAGTGTGAAGAAATAAGTTGATATTATGTTGAGCAGGTGGCGTGGTTCTTCGTAAGGGGGAAATTGCTGAAATGAGGACTGGAGAAGGAAAAACGCTTGTTGCCATTTTACCCGCTTATTTGAATGCATTGACTGGGAAAGGTGTTCATGTTGTGACTCTCAATGATTTTTTAGAGCGAAGAGATTGTGAATGGGTCGGTCAAGTTCCCCGTTTCCTTGGTTTGAAGGTTGGCCTAATCCAACGTATGTCACATACTTCTTATATTTGTTTACTACATGTTCTGAGAATCTTGATGCACACATCCACAATCACATACGTGTGTGTAGTTAGCGACTATACCATCACGTAAGGACAGGTTCGTCCTTCTATTGTGTCTGTTAGTTTTGCTAACTGTTTAGCGATATTGGGTATTTGCATATTTGCTGTGGTCTTATGCCTGAGGCCTACATCCTTGCCTCTCACTGAATCTTTGTGTCTCCTTCTGCCTTTGCTCATTACCTATTCAAGTTAAATTGAGATTTCGATTGTTTTGATAATCTAACAACTGCTCTTGTTGCCAGAAAACATGAAAAGTGAACAAAGAAGAGAAAATTATTTGTGCGACATCACATATTTCACCAATAGTGAGCTTGGTTTTCATTGCTTGTGAGATAACCTTGGCACGGAAAGTAATTCTGAATTTTTGTACTAATTTTTCCTAGATTATTTACTGTCATTGTTTTGATTCAGAAGATCTCGCTGGGTATCTGTTCTGCCCTGGCTGACTGTATTTTCTGCCATGTACAGAGTGTTGAGGAGTTTGTCTTGAGGGGATTCAATTACTGTATAATTGATGAAGTTGATTCCATCCTCATTGACGAAGCAAGAACTCCTCTAATCATATCTGGACCTGCAGAGAAACGTAGTGATTGATATTGTAAAGCTGCAAAAATAGCTGCAGCTTTGGAACGAGATATACATTACACTGTAAGACTGTCACTCCTATTATGTTGACAATAATGGAATCATTAACATGAAACTGTTCATTATGTTGCAGAAAACTGTGCATTTTAAATGAAGAAAAGATTAACTTCTTACTTTCTTCTTTGTTTCTTTATCGTCTCTCTTTCTGGAGTAGTTTCCAAATTAGGAACAAAGATAAAAATATGATTTTGTGGAGGTGGAAAAAAAAAAAAAGTATATATGCTTCTAATGGCATTGTTGCTTCAGTTTTCATAGTGTGGCAAAACATATTACTGGTCTTTTATCAAAAGCACCCAGGTGATTTCAGTTCATGGAATGCTTACAAGACAGACTCGTTTTTAGAAACTTTTTCTTAGAATGACTAAAGATATAAATTATTTAGAAATTCAGATCTAAAAATGCTGATGGAATGTTTAATTATTGATTCTTGAGTTTGAATCACATTGTGTATGCATAAGAGACAAACTTTTCTTTCTTCATGTTTAAAATTGATTTTCTAATTTCAGTCGGCAGAAATAATAGCTTTTTATATCCTGATGAGAAAGACAGAAATTTTTATGATTTTTGTTTTACTTCTGTCACTTACCAGGGCGGTTCTTGGAGGTGGATGAAAGGCAGAAAACAGATTTTCTCACTGAACAGGATTATGAGGATGCTGAAGAAATTTTGGATGTAAAAGACATGTATGATCCTCGAGAACAGTGGGCATCATATGTTCTGAATGCAGTTAAAGCAAAAGAGCTGTTTCTTAGAGATGTTAACTACATCATACGTGGCAAGGAGGTGCTTATTGTGGATGAGTTTACCGGTTGAGTTATGCTGGTGATACTGTCTATCTAATTAGTGAAATTATGTCATTGGGAGTTAAATATCATCATTTATGTATCATAAGTGTGTTATCTGCAAGAAAATATTGAGCATATAGAAATGGATCGTTCTTCCCTAGAAAAGGAGAGCTAGACTCAGTTGATAACTGAATGCACAGTGAATTTGATATTTTGTCTTATTCTGCCAGGGGAGAAGATGGAGTGATGGACTTCACCAAGCTGTTGAAGCAAAAGAAGGTTTGCCCATTCAAAATGAGACTGTGACACTGGCATCAATTAGCCACCAAAACTTCTTTCTTCAGGTTGGAGCATTTATCTGTCAGCACTTTAGGTTAATCAGTTTTGGCAATAGAATTTTAACTTCCTGATGCATATTATATCCACAGTTCCCAAAACTTTGTGGAATGACTGGTACTGCAGCAACTGAAAGTACAGAATTTCAGGGTATATACAAACTCAAAGTTACAATTGTCCCTACAAACAAGCCCATGATAAGAAAGTTTGTTCTACCGTATCCATATTGACACTTGTGAAATTAGGTTGGTTATTATATCCTAGATGCGGAAGATAAGTAACAGAAGTAGCAATTTGCAATTTTCCTTTTGCCTGGTGGTTAAGATTGAGAATTGGTGAATTCCGTGAGAGGAAGGATGATTTTTACCTTCCTTTTTTGCAAGAAGGAGCCCTATTAAGTTTTTCAGCCCATATGTGGGCTTCACTTAATTCAGTCTTATTTATATATTGTTTTATGCCTCTCAATTTTCTTATTGTCTCAATTCCTTCTCAGGATGAATCTGATGTAGTTTTCAGGGCAACTAATGGAAAATGGCAGGCAGTTGTGGTTGAAATTTCTAGAATGCATAAAACAGGTTGACCAGTGCTTGTTGGCACAACTAGTGTTGAGCAGAGTGATGCACTGTCAGAACAGTTGCAAGAAGCTGGAATTCCTCATGAGGTGAGGCCTTATTATATTTGACGAATTGAAATTCTGGAATTTAAAACATGAACAACTGTGTAAGAAATTACTGCAACCTATAGGATAAGTGTTCTTTTGATGAGAAAATTAATAGACATGTTCTTTAAGGTCCTCAATGCAAAACCTGAGAATGTGGAGAGAGAAGTAGCGATTGTAGCACAGAGTGGACACTTGGGGGCAGGATGGCAGGTCATGGAACAGATATTATTCTTGGTGGAAATGCAGAATTTATGGCAAGGTTGAAGTTACGTGAGATGCTCATGCCAAGGTGTTAATGGACTTCTTAATGTTGATCTATTCTGTTTTTTTTTTTCCAACTAATACATTCTGTGATTCAATTGTCTAGCCCAGTGATTAAATTATTGCAATTCACATTTCCAGTTTAACATTCTCATTTTGTAACTTGTTCTATGAGAATGATTCAATGGACATGAATCCTGCCTGGATAGAGAATCTGATATCATTTACAAATACTTTTTCTCTAACATGTAGAGTTTATTGGTCTAATGCAATTGAAGTTTAGGTATTTGATTTAGTTTTGAAATTGCTGGTCATGTATCAAAAAATTGCCTGCATTTGGAGAAGGGAAGAAGCCATCCCCAGTACATTGGCCATGGTTTCAGGCTTTCAGTAATGCATTCTTCCCATCGTTGAAGGCATTTGAGAAAGGCATCTTGTACAAATTCGATACGAGTGCTCTTGCATGTTTTCCATGGAGCTTAGCGTAGCATAAAGAGGGTTATTTAAAGTGATTTTCAAATTTCACTATTTATCACATGTTCTAAATTTTCTTTAACATTAACTATGTTGCAGAGTTGTTGAGCCAGCTGAAGGAGTTTTTGTATCAGTGAAGAAACCTCCTCCAGGGAAAACATGGAAGGTTTTGGTTTTATTTGTTGTATGAAATTTGCAATATTTTAGGAATATATACTGGCTTCTGATAGGTTTACATGGCCATATACTTAGTTTGAGACTCATTGTTTATAACATTTCAGGTAAAAGAAAGTTTGTTTCGTTGCAAGCTAACTAATGAGAACGCTAAGTTCGCGGAGGAAGCTGTGCAGTTGGCTATAAAAACTTGGGGCTAGAAATCATTGACTGAGCTTGAAGCAGAGGAGCGTTTATCTTACTCCTGCAAAAAGATGTAATATATGGAGAGTAATTATATTTTTATAAATGAAATTTGATTCCCAACTTGAGACATATATTGATGTCAGTATCAATTATTTTTCATCCTTTGTTTTTGTTAAAAATTATTCCATTAATCTCTGTACAGTTCAGTGGCATAGTTATGTTTTTGTAGGGCCCTGCTCGAGATGAAGTCATAGCCAAGCTGCGGAGTGCATTTCTGGAAATTGCTAGAGAATATAAGGTCTACACTGAGGAAGACAGGAAGCAGGTTAGCTTTGTCTCAATAATACTTTATCTATAACGTTAATTGCGACTTAATTGGTGTCCACATCCCTGCAGGTTGTATCAGCTGGTGGACTACATATGGTGGGGACTGAAAGGCATGAATCACGCCAAATGGACAATCCGATTGAATCCGTCAATACTGTTATGCATTTGTTGAATTTCAAATGTGGAAGGCAATCATCCATCTAGCTTGTGCTGTCCTTTCATATTTTCATTTGAGAAATAGAAATATACTCTTGTTTGTCCTGTATGCTTTTTTTCCTCCTTTGTGTGATGGGATTATGAAAACAATTTTGTTTACAGTGTGTTAAATCAGAACTTTTATATTGTGTCTGTGCAGCTTTGTGGTCGAAGTGGTTGTCAAGGGGATCCTGGAAGCTCCCGCTTTTTCCTAAGTCTTGAAGACCACATTTTTAGGATTTTTGGTGGTGATCAAATCCAGGTTACTCCTGTGATGCAGTTAGTTAAGTACTAATGCTATAAATTAAAGGGTGTGTGTGTGTGTGTATGGCGTTCTTGCTATTGCTACCTCTAGGGCTTGATGAGAGCTTTTAGAGTTGAAGACCTACCAATCGAGTCCCAGACGCTGACAAAAGCACTAGATGAAGCTCAGAGGAAAGCAGAGAACTACTTTTTTAATATCCGAAAGCAATTATTTGAGTATGATGAAGTGCTGAATAGCCAAAGAGATCGTGTTTATGCTGAGGGGAGATTAGCTCTTCAATCAGACAATCTCCAATCTCTTATTATTGAATATGCTGAATTGACAATGGATGACATCTTGGAGGTAACCTGTTTGAGAAATTAGTTATGTGAACTTTTTAATCTTCTGTCAGTGTTCAGTAATAGAAATATGTTATTTTTAATTTTCTATCAGTGTCCAGTACCAGAAATATGTTTCTAGTCTTAAATATTTCTCTGGCTATAATATTATTATGAGCAGGCAAATATTGGTCCTGATGCTTCAAAGGAAAGTTGGGATCTTGAAAAGCTCATTCCTAAACTTCAACAGTAAGAGTCTTCTTTAATTCTGTGCTTATTGCTGGGTGAAAATTAAAAGATGACTTCTGTTTGATAGATCAAAAAGCATGTTTAGTTCTTGCATGGGGTATCGATGAGAGGTTGCGACCTTTGTTTATGTTGCTCTTTGTAAACAAAATAATTTTGGGGTTACATTTGACAGGGTCAAATTGTTGTAGCTGAATTTAGAAAATTGTGCTTCTGTACATGGAAGACCTATAAAAGGGAGAACTTTTTTTCTAGTATGACTTTTTGAATAAATTACTGACATGTACTACTGTCATTAGGTACTGCTACCTGCTGAATGATTTGACCCCTGATCTGCTGATAAGCAAACGTTCGAGTTATGATGACTTGCAGGATTACCTTCGTCTATGAGGTCGTGAAGCATATTTGCAGAAAAGGGTTAGTATATTGGTTGTAATGGCTTGAAAAGGAGTTTCCTGTTTATTATGGAATCCTAGATACTGTCTGGATAATAGCGTATTGCATATGTAGACCTTGTTAAATGAGAGGGAAATCCTTGGTGCATTATGATCATAATCATAATCATGCTAATAACATCTATTCATGCTTGAACCATGTAATATGAATTCTGTTACTGTCCCATCACATAAACAGGTTGCATCTCTTCATTCTTGGACCATGAAATATGGATTTTGTCCTGGCTTTTCTAAAATTAATGGGGCCTGGATTTTTCCCTTTTTTCCTCTTTGGGGAGTTTCTCACATTTCTATAATAATTCAACATGTGGTGAGTTGTACGTTTGTAACAGGATACACATAGAGCTTAGTGTTTCACATCCTATACATCTGCTATTAAATTGAATCTGCATAGTTTAGCCTTAAGTGGTTTTACCCACCAACCTGGTGACAAAATAACTTATAAATTAGGGAAGAGAAATATAAAAGGTCCTGCGCACACATCTCGTGTCATCTCCCTTTTTTTTTTTTTTGTTTCTTAAATTTCTGATTTTCCCCTATTTGAACTATATTGTAGGATATTGCAGAATAAGAAGCACCGGGCTTGATGACGGAAGCAGAGGGATTCTTAATTTTGAGCAAGATTGATCGCTCGTGGAAGGAACACTTGCAGGCAATCAAGTTTGTTCAGCAAGCTGTGGGCTCGGGTGGATATGCACAGCGTGACCCACTTATCGAATATAAGCTAGAAGGCTATAATCTATTCTTGGATATGATGGCTCAGATTAGAAGAAATGTAATATATTCCATATATCAGGTTTGTACCTGGTCAAATCAGAAATTATGGATATGGCATCCCTAGTTTTCAGTTTGCCATGCTTAAAATACTAGTTATCTCTAACTGACGTCTGTATTTCTCTGTCAGTTTAAACCTGTGCTGGTAAAGAAGGATTAGGAACGAAACCAAAATGAGAAGTCAGCCAAACTTGTTACAAATGGTACTGTTGGTAATAAGAATGTTGATCCAGTTGGTGCCACAGAATACCTCTTCTACAGCTAGTGCCTGGGACATGCATCAAGGAGAATCCCTGCAAATTTGCATCATCCTCCCGAATGGTAAATGGAAACCTGTTTGTTGTACAATGTGAAGCGTATGCTCCATGTGCATGGGCGGTGCGTGAGTATGATCAAAGAGGTCTATTTAACTGTACCATCGGGGAACCACAACATTGATATAACGAAAGGTCGAGGAATTGTAACATTATCATAGGGCTCAATTATTTTATTTTATTTTTTCAAATCATGATAATAAGAAATCAAAAAGTACATTTTAAGTGTCCATCTCTTCACCGGTAATCGCTAGGCTGATAATATTTTGTTTTGCTCCTTCCCTTGCGCTCCGTAGTAATGTCTGTAAATCACAAGCTGATTGACAGGGTGCATAAAAGCATCTCACCCGAACTTCAGGGACTCCGTTTCAAGGTTCGTTTCATTGTTGCAGCGAAGAATTTCCTCAACAACTTGATTTATAGAATGTCCTTTCTCCTACATGAGATGAAATATTTTCTAGCACAATTTTTTTTTTAAGAATATATATATATATATATATATATATATAAGCAATGAGGCCATAATACATTATGAAATTCATGACCCTTACTTTAACTCCGATGGCCATTGCCGTTTTGAGTTGAACAAGTTCACCTAATCTCCTGGATCCCCCTTTCTTATCTTTGACAGAGATCACAGGTACCTTCCTCGACGAAGCCAGACTTGGCATATGCTTTGTCAGCCATTTTGGGTTGCAATCCGCAGCTATCAATATGGCCTATACATACACCCCATGATTAAGAAGAAAAAAGGATAACTACTCCTTACTTCCAGCCAAAAAATACCATATTTATATTCTAACAGCAGCTAACCTGAAGCTGAACTTGCGGCGGTTTCCGGCCATGGGTAGAAACAATCTGAGGCAGCTTTTGAGTGGACCCCCCAATTTTGTCCGCTGACGGCATCCGTTCAAGAGCACGAGTCACTTCATTTACCCCAATAGCAAAATATTGCTATATCAAAAGACGCAACACAACCCATGTATTATAACCAAACATAAACGGGACGAATGTGAATGTACAAGTAATTGGAAGAACGTAACAACCTTGATCCAAAATTTGCGGGGCAAAGAGTGTCTCTCCTGAAGCTTAGAAGACTGTAATTCACTGTTACCAAGTCAAATAAGTATTCAATGGAAAAAGAAGAAAAAGAAAAGGAAACTGGAAATTGGGAAGGCATTTGTGATGCTATTGTTACCCATGAATTCGTTTGAGGAAACTGGTAAGACGCTCCCCTTCGTAGCAACTACACCATCAAACAGAATACAGAAACTAATAAATTTAGATTCTTTAAAGCAGTCAACAACAAAAAAGACCAAACTCACTATTGGTCTTGAGAGTTGGCGGCAGCATCTGCAGTATTTTTAGGAGCTGCGTTTTTGTTTCGCATGGCCGCTTTTTCGATTCGGCGGAAAAGGTTTTTCGGTTTTTCAACTGGTTCGACTAAATGCTTCAAACAGCAGAATCGCACTTGAAGAGCCCAACACGTGCAGCCCATTGGGCCATGGATTGTATTCCATATGCCAAAACAGCCTCCAAATCATGGGCTTAGGAGCGTTTTCTTAAAATAATTGCAATGTTTAGTGCATTCATGACTAAGTGTCTCCTCTTCTTTAGATTGGCTGATTGGAAGATGGTATTGTCGTTGTATTGACATAAAGTGTCAGATTTGCAACTTGATTCTGAGTTACCATATTTCTTGGTCAACATAATTTTATTTCCAGTTCACAAATGTAATTTTAAAGAATATTATTACAAATTTATTGTTCTTCTTTTTTATTCAACTGCAATGTTCAATCTCGTTGCATATAACAACAAAATTGGATAGCTTTTTTTTTTTCTTTAAATAATAAAGCCAAAATTTAATAAATTTTCTGGCTATATATATATATATAGTAGGTTGAAGCCGTTTTAGCTAATGTTATAAATGGACCTATTATTATTAATGTTCCTACAGGGCCTTGAAATGCATGTGCTTCTTTCTTCCATATTTGCTAACTAAAAGAGTTGAATGCTCCCATCAATTCCATGTCTTCATCTCCAAGGAAAATTCGCATAGATTATGGGATATTCTCCTAATAATTTGTACTGGTATTACTATTCTTTTTTCAGCAAGCACTCAACTATAATAAATTTGTCCGAGAAAATAATGTTAATTTCTTGGAATGCAATCTCATTTTTGCGTTGTAATAGATTGGTGTGATGTGAAAATATTTTTTTTTTCTTTTGGCATTTTGATGCTATTATCAGTATCTTTTAGGTGATAAATATTTTTTATTCATTTTTTAAATTTTTTTAGTAAAGAATATTATTTTATTTTATTAATTTTTTTATTTTTTCTATGTTTAAGAATTTTTATATTATATTTATTATTTTAAATCTTTTAAGTATTTTAGTTGGTTGAAATTGATTGTTTTAGTCACATATGATTATGATATATTATTGATTCAATGTGTTATAGCAACACATGCAATGAGAATTTTCACAATTAATAAAATATAGAATCATTAAAAAAATTTATAATAAAAATAAATTTATAATTCTGGAGCTTAGCCAATTAAATATTATTAGTATAAAAAATTCATTTCATATTAATATTTTATATCATAAAATTATTTTATTTTATTGATATCATATAATTATTTATAAATAAAATATATTTTTATTAAAAATATTTTATTTTAATAAAATATATTTTATTAAAAAAGCATGATGGGCGGGCATGAATTTAAATATCTGTGGTTACGTAATAAGCTGAGCTAACGGAAGTCAGTTGAGTACAAGGTTTAAATTTTTTCCACAGAGGGAACCTTCTCTCCCAACCTTAACCGTGGTTTTGACCACTGATCTTTGGCATCAATCTAAAGACAGTTTTTTCGCTTTCCCTCCTTCATGCGAACGAACCGTAGCAGATGAAATGTATGGTTTAGTAGTGGCAATGAAACCAGAATGAGTAGCAGTTAGATCCGATTTTCATAACCCATTATATAACGATATTTTGACCTTTCATTTTCGTTATAACCGTTATTTAACAGTTGAAAATTTTTTATAATTCATAATGGTCCTAATGCAGCGGTAATGATCATTGTCTAATGATAATATCTGTTACATAACAGTGATTATCGTTATATAACGGTAATGACCATTACATAACAAAACATATATTTTAAAATCTTTTTCTGTTCTTTTAATTTTTTTTATTTTTCATAAAAATTATATAATAATTTATCATTACTGTTACGTTGAGGCTACTATGGCTCCATTATCATTACACGCTACTGCGATTTAAGTCCATAGTAATGGTTGACAAAGTCAATACAAATACACCTTGTGCGATTAATCTTATTATTATTATTCTAAATAGTAGGTACTGAAGTGAATTTATTGATCCAAGTCAGTAACATTAGAATATTGGTTTTTTCTTTCCTTGTGTGAGAAAAAAAAAAAAAAAAGGATTATTAGTGTTGTTGGTCGTGTTACTACAGTAGTTGGATGTGAAGAAGCCAGAGGTTATATGCTTCTTTTGCTGCTGTATACCTACCTTCCTCATTTTCTTTCTTTACAGCGACCCACACATCTACTACATTATATATATGAGATACCATCTTCATCGACCATCAACAGTACCATACTTTTTTTTCCCCTTCTGAAGATCCAAGTATTATTTGTAAAGATTTAATACTTAATTCGATGGTGTCAATATGTTTGGTTATAAATAAGTACTATTATACATATTAATATATTAATTTGATTTTATATATATTAATTTGATTTTATCTATGAGAGTTCTAATATTAATAATTTCCAATCTCTTTAAAGATTTTCAATATTAAAAAAATATTAATTCAATTTAAAAAACCTCTTTATTTTTTTTTAAAAAAAATATTGAAATCAAGTTTTACTGAGTGCCTTGTTTTCCTCATTACCTAAAATTTTGATACTCAGAAATTAATGAAGAGAAGAACAAGGTTTTTCTTTTTTTTTTTTTTTTTTGACTAGTTATTCATTAATAAAGAAAAACATTACAAGAAAAAAAGAGAAAAAGAAAAGCTTGGAGAATATTTTATTTGGCTATATTAATGGACTTTAACGCTAAGAAATAATAATAAAAAAAAAATCCAAGAGACAACCCATGTGGGTTCTCATCGGCTAAAACTGTAGTATAATATAAGTAAACACTTATTATTTAGGGGTCGTTAGGAATATAGGATCCATCCACAGAAACTACAGATACAGACAGTATAACCAGATCAAAAGAAGCCATTTCTGCTACTTCTCTTTTTAACACATGAGATGTTGATGCTTCATTGCCTCTACTCTATATTTCTTGTTCCATTATTAATTTGTTATCGTTATTGTATTTATTATAGACAAATCAGTTGGACTGGTTCGGCCCAGTTTTGACCTTTATTGCATATTACACAGATGGTGGAAATTATAAACTAGATCAGTCTAAATGGTTAAGAGAATTTATCTTGTTTTTTTTAAAAAAAAAAATTTAAGTTTGACCCTTGAAGTCAATATTTAAAAACAGTAATTATTCATGAATTCACTAAATTGATTTGAGAGATGTACTCTTAATTGTTCATAAGAGACTCAATCTGAATTGATGAGCAAACCAATTTGAAAATAATCTTATTAAAAATATCAAAAATAAAAATATATAATGAAAAGTAAATTTCACGAGATTAAGAAAAGTTTACCCTCTTAATTACATTTTAAGGTAATTTTAATGGAAGACCATTATTATTATTAGTGAAGTATGACTGTGGCGTGCACAAGTTATGACAAAAGAATTAATTGTTTGTATTAGGTTGAAATGAAATGTTTGAAGCATAGATTACAGCTATATTTGACAGAGAGATTGCTGAAAGAAGAAGGGGAAAAAGGAAAAAAAAGAGTAATGATGCGATAAAACTCATCCCTTAGTTGTTACTATATAGCAACAATTCAATCTTTGGTCGATTCACAATATCATTATTTGTCAAGGACCAACACACATATACATCAATGGTTCCTGCTTGGTGTATGTTATGTATCACCTAATATGTACGGGACTACTTGGAAACAGAAGCTTAATATGTTTCATTACTTAGTTTGATTCTTACAGACCCAAGAAGTAAAAGATTGAGTATAAGAAAGATATCTAATTGATCTAATTTGGGAGAATATACGGTATCACATTAATTAATCAATTAGTAAAAATTTTAATAATAGAAAAAGAAGAACATGATAATCTTTTTGACTTGAGAATATTACAAGCAACAGCAAATAAAGTTTACATAAGAGAAACAAAACCATGATTTCTTCTTTTTGAGACAAATGAGATTTTATGTAGATTTCACCAAATAAGTTTTTGGGCAATAAAGATGTTAAAAAATAAATAATGCTACTGCTGGTCCAATAAAGAAAGTTGCTGAGTTCATGCACGCGGAACAAATTTTTTTTAGTTAGAAGTACTCACTTAGGCCAATGCCACTTACATAGGATACTCTATTACTTTCCAAACCTTAAACACTTATTCTTTCTTCATAATTACTTTTGAGACTTTCCCTTGTTTATGTTTTGTATTTCTCTTGTACTGCCTTTGGGCTATGTCCCCTTCTTTCTTGACAAGTTTTCTTAATGGGTTTTTTTGTTCCATTGATGCCCTTTTGCCCTTCGAAGACCTAGCTTCCTTCTTGGGGTTATATTGGTTATTTGAAGCTGTAAAGCATTTTCATTCCCTTTGTTGCTGTCTTGTTTAAGGTTTTAATCCTGGTGTTAATTAGTATTAACTTTTGCCTGTTTTTGTATAGGGAGCAACTCTTTTTCTAAATTTTTTTTCAATGGATTTCTTAAAAAATAATCCAGAGATAATCTTCTTGTTCCCTAATTAAATACTTCTGACAATCATGATGTTTATAACAAATTTAACATGCCAATTTCATCTAAATATAAACAAAATATGATTTTGATTCTTGTTAATAGTGAAGCAGACATACATACATTTCTGCTGGATTACCAAGATTTTTCTTTTCATAATTAATGATTTTAATAAGCTAAATCAAACCCAACCCAAAAATAATCTTAATTTAGTTTTCAAATTTAAACATGAACTAAATCCAAATTTTCTGTGTAGTTTTCTGAACCAAAATTTGAACGTAATTTATCATAAATATGAATATTTCTTTGGATATATTCCTATTCAGATAGATAATTTTTGCAATAAAAGGTTTGTTCGAATTTGATTTTATGTTAATATTTTTTTTTATTTATGAGTTGGTTGATATTTCCATGTTATAATAATATTTATAAATGGGAATAAAAGTTATTGAGCAAAAGCAAGGATAGATGGACGGTCAAATATTTCTCCCTAAAAAGTTGGAAGTGTCTGAGTAATTATTCGGCTTAGAAATCAAAGGTTGGAAATTAGCAGGGGTTGTGGGCCCTGCTCGCTTCCGAAGGCAGCAGGAACATATGGTCAAGCTTAAGGTCAAAGCCCATTTTGGTCTCTGCGCATTAAAATAAAAACAAAGCTTTAACCGTTTATCCAAACGACGATGTGGGAATTATTAGCATTTGTCAAGTTCAAGTTCGTTGTGACTTCTAGTCTATTCCCAATTACGCCATCCCTTTTGCTCTCTCTCTCTCTCTCTCTCTAAATATTTACATAACAATATTTTTAAATCAATTAACCTAATAATATTGTTATATTAATTGAATATTTTCAATATATTTATTATTTTTATGTATTATGTTAAAAATTAAATTAAAAAAATAAAAAACGAGTAATTTTTTAAACACTTAAAAACTAATATTAATTTTTTTACTATTATATATATATATATATTTGAACAGTAGTAGTGCTACTTATTATTGATATCATGAGTTTTTAGTGCATTACAGTTATAATTAGTGCAATATTTATTTGGGAAATAGATTTGTATCCACTTACTGAAATGGCAACACAGCTGTTTTTTGTTGGCTAGTTTTTGTCTGTATCTAAACTCTTCCTTTCCACTGCCCACAACACAACAAAACACTTGAGAAATACATCAAAATTAAATTAGACTTTTTTTGTATTATATTAAATAATTAAAATTTGGATGAATATGAGTTAGAAGAATTAAAAAATTAAACATAAATAGAGATTAATAAATTAATTTAGTCTGTGAATTTTTTTATGATATAAATTTTATTATATTTCTTTTTATTACTCTATCTTTTTTATTAGATCATCTGTATTTCTATGAATAATTATAAATTTGATGTTTGTAATTTTAATTTTTTTCTATTTTAGTATCTGAATAATTTTTTTACTCAATCAAATATTTCAATAAAAATATTTACTATTAATGTAATATTGTGGATCATTTTTCACTTGCTTGAATAATAAATAAATAAAGTGAATATCAATTTAATGTCAAATAAATGTCATGTCAGTAGTTGTAGATGAGAATAAAATTAAAAATATGAAAATGTCTTTATTTAATTTATTTAATCATCAAAATGCATCTCTTTATTTTTTTTTAGAGTAAATAACCTAGTTTTATCTCTAATCCAATCCTGATAATTTAAAATCAAAAGAAGAAAAAAAGAAGGAAATGATTGCGATCAAAAGAAAAAATGAAGTAAATAATTTAAAAATGAAAAGAATAGTATAATGATATTTGAAATGAATGTAGCATTTGAAATGGTCAATAAATTAAATAATAATATTTTTATATTTTTAGTTTAATTTTCATCTGTAATTGCTGATGTGAGATTCTATTTGGCATCAGATTTAGACTAATTTTATTTATGAAAAATACTAAAAACACCACATTAGTACTAATTATTTCTATTTAAATACTTGATTAAATAAAAAAATATTTAGATATCAAAATAGAAAAAAAATTGAAAGTATAGATACCAAATTTATAATTCTCTCATATTTTTACTTCCTTTAAGTATGCAACTAATTTAGATCTTTTCAATAATCTATTTAATCTCTCTTTTCACTTTTTAAAAATATCGCATACAATATCTAAATAAATATATAATAATAAGTATTTTTATATTTAAATAATAAAAAATTAATCTATATTAATTGATTTATATATATCAACGATTCAATGTAATACGTGCATAATATATACACCAACGAGTCACTATAATATATTGAAAGTAACAAAATATTTTGTATTAAATTTAAGGTAGGGATAATTGTGACCATATAAACCAATATTTTATTTCCTATTTATGACATATGTAGCAACCACAATTATCTTTTATTTACTCAAACTTAATAATTTAATTTTTTCCATACAACAATATTATATACCAAAAGATTTTTCTTAGTATGTAAAATTTTAAATGATTAAAAAAATAAAATTAAAAAATATCAAAATATAAAAAAATTAATAAAGCTGATTGGGACAGCCGATGCAGTAGCTCAAAGCTATTAATGGTTATTGATAGTTAATGATAATTTGATATTAGGTGTTTAATAAATTTTATTTAGTTGTTCCTATTAATTCATAAAATGATTAATAAAGAAATAATTTTAATATTTTATATATTTAATTAAATAAATAAAAATAATAAATGACAAATAATATATCATTTACATATCTTAATAATATAATATTTCAAAACTTAGAATATTATAATTGTTATTTTATATTTATGAGATTTTAATAATTATTTTTATTAATATTAATTATCACATGTTAATATATTTTTAGTAATTAAAATATCATGTATATTTTTAAATAAAATTTATATATAATAATTAAAAATATATTATTTTTATATAAAATAATTAAAAAAATAAAATAAATCTAAAAAATGATATTTTTATTTTATATAAAGTTGAAAAAATTTCAAATAAAAAATAATTATAATAATAGCTAATTAACACATCAACTGTTATTTTTAATTTTTATCAAATACTATTTTAGTGTCAATTAGTTATACCAAACACCCAAAACATTAGCATTTCATAGTTGGTTTTAAGATTTAAACAAAACAAGTCAATCATTTATCTTTTCTTTTTTTAGAGTTAGAAAAACTAACTTAAAGAAGATAATAATAGCTTTTTTTTTTTCTAGGAAAAAATAATAGTGATTAACTTTGAAAGATCACGAAAGTTTCATTCTTCTTATAGACGGAGTTTACAACAGAAGATGAACTCTTTCGTAACTGAAACAAAGAATTTGGATGGCATGCAAATTGGCTTTTACTTATCTCTCTCCATCTCTTTCTATAGCATTAACCCATCCAACGACTGTGTATGACCGACTTATGAAGTAGTAACCCTGTAAACAGAGGCACATAACACTCCCATTCTTGAACAAGTCCATCAATAGTCGCTACAACACCACCTAACCCATCTTTGATTTCATCGATTGTTTTGCCTTTTTTGGCTGTCCAATGTCCAGGTTTCTTGAAGAAGAAATAGGAGAGGTAGTGATGGAGGAGGAGCTGGTGTTGAAGGAACAAGGGGGTCCTACTGCTTGATTTTTAGCTGGCAGCAACAGTAACCATCAATGATTTTTCTTCTTTGGGTGGTGTTGGTTGTTTCTCTCAATATCTAATCACTAATCACTCTCAGTTACTCACACACACATATGCACACTTTGCCGCTATTGCTTGGAGGAAAGAGATCTTGGTGATCAAGATCGCTGCCCTTTCCTGTCTTTGTCCATCTCTCTTCCCCTTTCTTGTTCTTGAGGAAAACTTTTTTCTGTCTTTGTTATTTCGCAAGAAAGGTTAATTATTTAAGCTGCTTTCTTTAGCCGCCTGGGCTCTAAAAGGAAACAGCAGATTTCAGTCATATGAAGAGATCTTTTGCTGTGAGTTTCTTTTACTTGATTATTGTTTCGATATTTTCTCTCTTCTTGTTCTTGTTTCTTGTTTTGTTTCCACCTTTCTTTCTCTCTCTTACTCTCTCTCTCTCTCTCTCTCTCTCTCCGTCTTTTTACTTTCTGTAATGAGGTTTATCAGAATGAGATTGCAAAACAATGTATAGCACACATCCCTGAATCAGCTTAGTGCACTCACAAATGACAAAACCTTTTTGAAATTGAAGATGAAATTGGTTACGATCTGATTGAGCAAAAACAGTGAACTTGGTTCTGAATATTTTCTTTTTACCTTTTTAAGAAAATGTAGCTCAACTGAGTGGCTTTTCTACCCAGCAATGTGACATATGTGATTAAATCTTTGATTTGTGTTATCTAGTTATGTTTAACTTACTTTAATTCTATATTGCGTTTGCTTCACTTTCCCTTCCTCTGTTTTCTAATTCCTTGGCAAGCTTCGGAGTTTGTTAAATTTTCCAAATTTCACCATATAAGTAGTCATTGCTCAGTAGAATTAAGGAGGGAGAAGGGGGGAAATAGACAAAATGATTGAAACTCTTCATTCAAATCTCATAATCCTGTTAGTTCTAATTTTCTTTCCCCTTCCTTTTTCCTTTCAGCTAGTGGATGTGCTTCTGGTACTTGCACTATTCAGTGATGTTCCATGGCTTATCAGGGCTGGTTCACATTGCAAACGGGCTAACTCTGCATACATTCGCCCTCATAGTGTTACTATTACTGAATTTGGTGCAGTTGGAGATGGAGTCACTCTCAACACCAAAGCTTTCCAGAATGCCATCTTCTATCTCAACTCATTCACTGACAAAGGTGGCGCAAAGCTATTCGTCCCAGCTGGCCGGTGGTTGACAGGGAGCTTTGATCTCATCAGTCATTTGACCTTGTGGTTAGATAAGGATGCAGTGATTCTTGGATCAACTGTAAGTTCCATACCAGAAGATATATGCATACAATAGATTACACTTATTGCTAATTTTCTGCGGCCTATATTCTAGTTGACCTGTTTGCAAGTTGATCTAAGCTAGGATTATAATAAGCTGTTGGTATAATAAGATATGTAACTAATGTGCATGCCAGGGAAATGTCTGTATCTGAGATTTAAGTAAATTACTACTCTATGGAGTTGATATGCTAATTAATGCAAGAATGACAGTGAATCTGTGATTACCGGTGCCTCATTGCTATCGACTTGTGCAAGTTGGGCCCCTAGTCTGATTGGACATTGCTATCTCTTGTGACTCTGGGGCCATAGTTATGATATTTTGGCTCATAATAATAAAAAAAACTTGACCTGCCAATTCCAGAATTCTGATGATTGGCCAGTTGTTGATCCTCTACCATCATATGGCCGTGGGAGGGAATTGCCTGGTAGGAGGCATCGAAGCCTCATATATGGTCAAAATTTGACAGATGTTGTTATAACAGGTCAGTGACATCAATGAAAGATTAATTTCAATTTGTATCTTTCTTTGATTTCATAACCTCACCAGTTTCTCCATTCAGGCGATAATGGAACTATTGATGGTCAAGGCAGCATCTGGTGGACATGGTTCCATACTGAAATGCTGAACTATACCCGACCTCATCTGGTTGAGTTAATGAACTCATCTGGGATAGTTATCTCCAACCTGACCTTCATAAATTCACCATTTTGGACAATCCATCCAGTTTATTGCAGGTTTGTCCCTCCAGTTGGACTATAATGTTTTTTTTTTTTTTTTTCTGTTTTTTGTTAGATGATGTTTCTACATTACAATATAAAACTGTGCAAAAGTGAAACTTTCATGAATTAGGGGGAGAGTTGAGATTGTTTTTCTGGATGAACAGCCATGTTATCGTAAAAAACGTTACAATCCAAGCTCCTCTTGATTCGCCAAACACAGATGGGATTGATCCGGGTAAGTGTCCTTGCCTAGGCTTGACACCGTTTCTATTCAATTTATAAATGATAAGTACTATAGTTTGAGACTCAAACTACTGGGTAAAACATTGTAGTTCTGTCTGTGTTTTACCTGTCATTGTCATGGAGCCCAATTACTTGATTGGATTTTTGGGCAAGAAATATTTCCTCACAAAAGCAATTTTAACTTTGCATTGGTTAACCATTTTTAACTACTTCCTCCAAATAATTTCACTGGGTTTTTACCTATTCATCTAAATGCTTTCAGATTCTTCTGATAATGTTTGCATTGAGGATTGTCACATTAGCACTGGTGATGACTTGATCTCCATCAAAAGTGGGTGGGATGAGTTTGGCTTATCATATGCTCATCCTAGCAGAAACATTACAATTCGCAGGCTTGTTGGGCAAACTCGAACAAGTGCAGGGGTTGCAGTTGGAAGTGAGATGTCTGGAGGTGTATCAGAAGTTCATGTTGAAAACATCCAACTATACAATTCCCATACAGCTATTTGGATAAAGACATCTCCAGGAAGAGGTGGCTATGTGAGGAATATCTATGTATCGAATCTAACCTTGACTGATGTCCAGATAGCTATAAGATTCACTGGCTGTTATGGGGAACACCCAGATGAGCATTATGATCCCGAAGCTCTTCCAATCATAGAAAGGATAACCATTGAAGATGTCACAGGAGATAACATTAAGAATGCAGGCATTCTAGATGGTATAGCAGCAGACATTTTTCTAGATATCTGCCTATCAAACATTACCCTCAATGTAACCTCCCAGTCTCCCTGGAACTGTTCATTTGTTCGAGGATATTCTGACTTGGTTTCCCCAGAAACTTGTTACCCTCTCAGGGAGAGTATCTACCCTGATCATTACTCCAATTGTTATCATATATCGAGTCATTTGCTGAATTCAAGTAATCAAAACAGAGGTACTTGGTTGCAGTATTGGTAAATTTATGGAACCTTAATATTTGCTCGGTGGTCAACTCACCTTCAACTGTGATTGGTCAATGCAGTCCGAATTTTGATTCTTGCCATTTCTTAAGACAGCTCCTCTCATTGCCGTGGAGAAGAATGATTACCTGACATATATAGCGGAGTCAAGTTCCTGATTTGGTGTCGTTGACTTGTGAGAGAATATTGAGAAATGATTTTTCCTGTAACTTTGTGTGCAGTAACAAATAATTGAGTGATTTTTCAGAAAGCGAAAATAGAATGAGCTTATATTTTCAAATATCTTTGTCCCTTGTCTTGTTTGTTTTATTAATTTATTTGTATTAGATTTACATCTTTTTCCCGCCCATTTCCATTCCACTTTCTCGTGAACTCAGGAAGCTGGTTTGCCTATTTCCAGGAACCTTTCATGGAATGAGAAAGAGTTTGGCTTCTTGTATTTGCACGTACAAAATTCTCTATCAGCAATAAACTGCACTTTGTCATTTTATTGACTATTGTAAAACAGTAAGCATAATTGGAGAGGGGACCAATCTGGCCTTATTATGCTGAGAAAACAACAGCATTGCTGTCCGTTCAGTACCCTTCTACATATAGTTTCCTTCAAAATGCCAGCCAATGTCTTTCTAACTTCCTTACAGCCCAGGCACGCGATATAAAATGCAGCCAAAATACCTTTTTTATGTTCCGCACCACTTAGGTACATAATAATAATAATACCACAATATGATATGTTTTCACCAAATTGCTCAGGACATAAACTGCAGAATGCATATGACAGTCAATTTCTAAAAAGCCAATGTCTTTCTAGGTTACTTCAAAATTCCTTCAAAAATTTCTGAATGGCACAATTGATGTAAATCGTTTGAAAATGTTTAACATATAACGTTGGTTTAAATTTACTAAAGAGAAACATGGCCAGAATACACACAAATCAATCAATAATTGTTCTCAAAGGCTGAGAAGTAAAAAATTTTAAGCAAGATATTTTATCTAGGAGATGCTTCACAGGCACGCTTACATGTTAAACATTTTAAGCATAATATTTTATCTAGGAGATGCTTCGCAGGCATCCTTCTTTATAACAGAACATAAAACCTGCCTTGAAATGTAGGTTTCAAGCTCCTTGGAAACCTCTGTCAACTTCATGTCAAAACTTCTTCTATACTTCTGTTTTGGAGATGGAACAATCCCAGAAAACATCGCTGGAGAGCCAGAAAATCGCCTTCTTGGACTTGAAAACCTTCCTGGTGATTCTTTAGAAATAAGTGGTGTTGAGCCTGATCCCACACCGGTCATGTTCTTATCTGGCTTCATCAAAGGTCCACATTTTGTCTCCAAAGGAAGTGGCTTTAATGAATCTTGTTGCACCATTGGCTTTTGTTTCATGAGCCTTTCTCTTGCCTTCTCAGCTGCTACTAGAGCTTTCTCTCTGCTAAGCTTTATCAGCTTCCATGGATTGATACTTACATGGAAGCCTTGTTTCTTGTTTAAGGTGGAAGGCTCAGGATCCCTATCAATTCTAATGGAAAGCCTCGTTGCATTCTGAACATAAATAAACCATTAAGTGTGGTTGAGCTGCTTTTATATTTTCTTAAAGCACAAGATTAAGATTGTTTATGTAATGTATACCTGATTTCCTCTATGACCTCTGCATATAAAGCGTGAAACAAATGTTGGATTTTCAGGTGAGCCAAAATCAGAGTCCGAAGAGAAATCTGAATCATCAAGTGTATCTAGTTCCATTGATTGGTTCTCCTCTTTCATAGCCAGGATATAGTCATATGTTCTCATTCCCTGCAGGAACAAATAATCAGACTTAGGAAAGGAACTAGGACAAGTTTATAGTCAAACTGCCACGAGACAACTTTTGAAATCCCAAAAAGACCTAAAAATTTTTTAGTTTTAATTTCTAATTTGTTCGTTTCAATCTATCAGTTTGCATCTTTGGTGGAGAAATGAATATTTGCCACAATGTTGAAGTGAGTAGGATTCTAGGAAGCTGGCAATAGACCTGACCAAAAATGTTGTTTTAAGGCATCAAGTCCTTTCTTTGAACTCAGTAACCAAACACAGAATAACATTTGCTATCTTTACAAGGCAAACATTATAATTACCTTGCGTATGAGAACAACATGAAAGAAGAAAAGTTGTCCCATGGCTGCTGAACTGTATGCTGTCATTAAAACCAACAAAACCTGTAACATTGTGTCAACTTGAAACAATTAGGCAACAGATTTGTTGCTTCCAAAGAAAACAAGGATAAAAAGAGAAATTCAACTCTATATTACCGATATTGCGGCAAGAACCTCTCTAGGGAACTCAACATATAGCTTCCTCTGCAGTTCACTTTCTAATCCTTTCTTATCTGCAAAGCACCTGATAAATATGGCAACTGCAGTTCCTCCTTCTATAACTAACTGTACCAATAGAAATTCTTATTAAAAAGCCAAGCAAAATCATTGAAATTCCTTTCTGGAACACAGTTTCGTAGTCTCTAACAACTGAAAGGTGAAAGATATAAAGGTACTGACCATTAGCAAGACAAATATCATTAGAAGAATGAATGTTGTGTAGTTCCTTTTACCAACACAGTTGTTCAACCACTGGACCACACAAAACAAATAACTTCAATTATGAAAAATAAAGGAAGAAGCAACCAATATTATATCGAAGAGAACAAACTAAGGTTCTTACCCTGCAATGGTGGTCAAACCCTTCAACACACCGGTTACAGGTCCTACAATGCTTGCTGTGCTTTTTCACCTGGACAATTGTAGTTGCATTCAGTAACACCAACAAGACTACTTTGATATTGCAAAAATATGGTATATCCAACCTCAAAATCACATAGTGAGCAAAAAGAAATCTCATCATCTTTAGGATCAGGTGAAACTGAATCATCCTTCATGACAAGAGGAAATGGGATCAGCGGCTCCATTTGAACACCTGTCTTCAACGGATCAAGGTACTTTCTTCTTATAAAAGTCCTGAGGATCTTTTTCTCCAGTCTTCTAAAAAACCTCACAACTATTTGACTCAAGATAAACCGATAGTTAAGCTTTGGAAGTCCATTAGATTTAGCTTTTCTCTTCTTTCTGAAGCTGGTTTTATCCGTGGGGTCTGTACCAGTGCACCTAATAAATAGGAACATGACTGAAAGTGCCTGAAAAACATAGCAAATAAAATTTCAGTCAGTTATATGTAAAATTGGCAAAGAGAGGATAAAATTTTGAGCTGGTTTTGGTACATTACCACAAAAGAAAAGATTGTGGTGATTGTGATTTCAGCAACTCTGTTACCAAGGAAGAGACCAAGGAATGTATAAAAGACAACCACAAGGAAGCTGTAAACTGCCATTCCCACTATCTGAAATGAAGAAATTCAAAAATTCCAGCACATGAGTATTCTTCCATTTCAATCATGTTCATGTATCAACAAAGAAATTTCTAAAATGATTATGATAAATGAAAAGCCTTTAAGTACTTGGACTAAAAAAATAAAAAAAAAAAGGAAACAATTTTTAACATCTTACCAAGAAAAAAACACATAATTTTGTAAACCCAATAGCCTATTATTCTAGAGCATTTAATTCAAACACGAACTAAACATGGGCTTACCTGTAAAGGGTGAAGAGGGCGTTGCCATCCATGGCGTCGCATGGTTTTCTTTCTTTGTACAAAAGAGAAGTTACGATCCAAACTAAGAACGAGAGTTAGATTAGCGGTTTATAATTTAACAACCCATAGAGTGAATAAAAAATTAAACCTCGAGCGCTGCTATTAAGAGCAAAACGTTTAAATTTTGTTGATAGCAGCTTGGTTTATTTTGTCTTCTTGAAGTTTGCAGCAGAAAAGAAAATAAGAGGAAGGACAAGGACTCTCTTCTCTCCAACGGTCCAATGCTGAAAGGGGTTTGAAATTTGAACGGTGATTTCAGATCTGAGATGATCCGACGGTTCTTAGTTTAACTTGGGGGAAAACTGCGGGACCCGGTACAATGACTTCTACAAACCTGATCTTGCTCTAAGAACGAATCTGGACTGTTGAATTTCTGAGACCCAAGTTAAAGCCGAAAGAGAAGCCCAGTTCAGTTCAGTTTTGGATATATGAACGTTAGGGCCGCTGAACTTAAGGCCGAACATATGAGATTTATTTGCGCCGCATAAACCCAAACAAGTAAGGTAATCATAGTTTGAATGTCTTTTCAAAAAAAAAAAAAAAAAAGGGTTTGGATGAATTGGGTTTTAGCATTCTATAGCTTGATGCTTCTTTCTTACAGCTGCCTTTAAAAAGATTCATCAATTTGTTGAGGAAAGACAATAAGTGACAGTTTATGTCTTAACTTTTCTGTTGTACAGTAGAAGTTATTTGCCAATCTATCTTTAAAAAAATAGAAAAGTAAAACAACACCACAAGATGTTAGAAAACCTGATCACTCCTAAACACCATTCAGTTAAGGATCCCAACAAAAATACCTGAGTTTCCTTTCAACAATAGACGATTGGTAGCAATAGTTTGGCTACACCCAGAGTTCCTCCAAACTCTTCAGTGAATCGAGTTGCAGGAGAATTGAATACCACACACTTGACAATATATATATCTTGCATGCCCTAATAAAACTATATATCAATAAATCATCTTTTAGCACATCCAAGTTAAGGTGCCAATGCAAAAATGAACTGAAAAATACAAGAATCTCAAAATTAAAGAAAAGAAGAACATCATCTTCTCCCGTATACATTACCACTGAAGCAGCAGGAGGAACTCAAGATGACACCAATCATAACCCCATTGCGCTAATTACAAGCCCTAATGAAGACTACAATTCGCTATAAATATATAAATACTGAGTATTGACGGACTACGCCAACATCAACATCACATCTTGATGACATGTCTCTGTGCAATTGCAGGGCTTGTTTTTTTGAACTTAGCCGTATTTGCGGCTCTAGTTCTTGATAGACCTTAGTACTGTCCATCAGATGCATTGAACTTAGACACTTCACAGTTTTCTTTTCTCTGCTTCTTTTTGCCTAAGGAATCTTATTTGGAGACTCGAGAATGTATGTTGTTTTTGCTACTTGAACAAACTTCAGGCTGCTGTAGTCTCGTTGTTCCTAATCTCCTCTACTCGGCCGGTGTTTGATGTGCATGTCTCCACTGTTAGTGGGGCACTTCACAGAGACGGCGAAGATTTCATTCAAGAATAGATTTTCTTTTTGGCAGTTAGAATAGGTTCTCAAAATAATGAAAAGAATTTAACGGGTTATATGAAGTGTTTGGTGTAAGTGATGAAAGAAGTTTAAAGGGGTTTTTCATTATAATGAATGGATGAATTTTTAATAAAGATTTTTTACTCAATAGCTATAAATATATATTTGATAAAGTATATAAAATAATAGTTGAAAGTGATACAATTTCAATCCGCTAGTCAAATTTTGAACTTTTTCTCAATTGTTACAGTAATTGAATTTCAATCAACTGCTCAAAATTTGAGTTTCTTTTTCTCAATTGCTGCAATAATAATGAGAAAAAAGTCAAAAATTATTCTTACTTCGTTATTATCCTTAATGTTTTATTATTCAACTATTAGTTATGAATTATAATATTATAGCTATTTATATAAAAATAATTTATTTTAAATTATTATACATAAATTTTATAAAAAAATTATATATAGAATATTTAATTGCTAATAATATATTGACACATATGTAATAATGATTAACACTAGCAATGGGAGAGCAATTTTGAGATCAAAGGGCATTCATTGACATATGCAAAGTCAATCAAGGCAATTGCTTTCAATAAATAGTGATACTCGCAAATCTATTCTCAATCTTATTATTGTCAATATTTTCAAAATCAAACCAATAAAATTGAAAATGAACTGACTATTTAGTCTAATAAGAGTTGTAAATTCGATTACCATGAAAATTGAATAAAATCTGCCAAATTTGAAGACTTCAAAAAATTCATTGAACCAGTATGAACTTGGTTCTAACAAATTGGTCTTTGTTTTTCAAAAACACTAAAGTTAAAAGTATTCTCTTTTCACTCTAGACACACACCAAATTAAAATCCTTAATCCCTTTCTCTTTTCTTCCTCTTGCCCATCTAATTTATGTAAGTATGCTTGTACTCCAGGCATCACCTACCTCCTTTACTTCCATTATTGCATAATTTTTCACTTATCATGGGAGAGTTTTTGCATTAATAGCTTATCATTGTTGCTTTCCTTATTTTGAGGTATATCGTAGTCAAAATTTCTTATTTTATATATATATATAAAACCAACTTAGTGCAACATGGATTCAGGAAATAATTCATATGAACCATGGTTTTTTTAATATCAATTTGAAAATTACCTATTTCAGTTCATTTCAGAATATAAAATATCAGTAGATAGTTAATGTCACATTCTTAATAAATTAGTAATAAGAAAAAACTAGATGCATGCATGTATAGGTATGGAAAATTTTTTAAAATATTTATCCTAACTTATATCAAATGATAGATACGTTACTGATTTTGGTGTGCTGAATTTGACGTTCTAACAAGGAAATAATTGAGGAGATTTTGTAGAAAATTATTTAGATGTTATAAATTTATAGCGATTGATTTTAATATCAGTTTTTAATGATAAATAATGTCTTTTAACTTTTTTTGTTAGTTCTACTATTTTTCATGAATTTTTCAATTTATTATTAGTGTTTTAGCAAAGATATTTAGAAATTTTCAACATGTTATATGAAGAGATATTGAACCAGATCGATCATATCAAAAGAATTAAGAATTAATCTATTTACATATTCATTGATGATCTAATTTAAAAAATATTGATTATTCTCTTTTCAGAATATTGAAAATTTTACAAAGCTTAATTTGTGACTGCCAATGGAAAAGTTTTCCACATAAATCTAATCATAAAGACTCTAAACAAAATCTTTTTTTTTAACAAATGTCACGATGAGTTTTCGCTATCCGAAATTTCTTCTTTGCTTTCCCATTTATCATGTATAAAATAATATTCAAATTTTGATCTCACATCTGATTTTATTTGGCAACTTGTAATCTATTTTGTTGATCATCATAAGACTGCAAATCATCATTATCACAAGTATCAAAGTATGAATAATAAATTCTAATAGATATTATCTTTGTAGGAACAAACTCATTTTGCCATCTTAAAAGGTGAAGCGAAAAAACTCAATTTCATAGAATGTAAAAAACAGGGGCGAGAAAAAAACTAAGTCCTTTTACCAAAAGCTTCATTAGGATCACAACCATAATATATACTGTTGAAAATTTGTGTCCAGAATTGCATAATTGTTATAAATTTGAATTGAAAGGGTAAAGATGATAAAAATTAAGTAGAAGTTAAGTCTGAAATAAGTGAGTTTAAATGAATTTAGATTAACCATTATTAAAAGATTAGAACTAATCAATTATATAGCTAAACCTAAACCATTATATACCCCTATAACTTTGTGTACATTTTCAAAGTTGAATTTTTTTTAATCTTAACACTCTCCTTCAAATGGAGACGACTTAATTGACCACTTGAAATTAAAATTCTTCCTCTTAAAATTGAAATTAAATTGAATGCAATGACGACATCGAACCAGATTATTGGTTCCATAGACATCCAGATGAAAAATCGGATAACAAATAGAAATTAAACCGAGCAAAAAATTTGAAAGGATAAATATGACAAATTGTATAAAAATTAAACCCGAGACAAGTGAGTTTAAATGAATTTAGATTAATTATTACTAAAAAATTAAAATTAACCAATTAGATAGTTAAATTTAAACCATTATATATCCTATACTTTTGTGTACATTTTGCATGTTGGGATTTTTTTAATCTTAACAATAATTAAAACCAAACCTGCTGTTCTCTCTTCAGAATATTGGAAATCCCACAAAGTTTATTTTCTAGTTGCTAATGAAAAAAAATTTCACACAGGCTTAATCGCAAAATATTCCGATCAAAATTTAGTTCTCCTCCTGAATGCCATATTTAAACTCAAATCTGGAAGATTATTTCCACGCAAATTAATAATGATAGCATTATAAACTTTGAAATTATATACTTTATGAATATATGTGAAAAAATGTGATTTAATTATATTTTTTATTATAATTTATTAATTCAATATATAAAATATTAACAATATATTCACATCTAATTGGAATTTTAATTTAGTGGTAAAATAAAATTATTTAAAATAAATGTCAAGATTCTAATCTCATCAATCTAATTTTTTCTTTTCAATACTAAAAAACAATATACTCATATTAATTATCTCACGAATTAACAACAATGAATAGATTTAATATATCAAATATAACAACTATTACATCCAACATCAATCCAATGAATCCTAGTAGTATTTACCAACTTACTATGGGTCCAAATTCTAAAAGGTTATAATAGGGCTTGGTGCTTGGAATGGACCTCATGTACTGAATCATTGCTCTTAACTCCTAACGCAAGGCTTTCTTCTCTATATACTATCAAATTAACGGGGTTTCATCTTGTCATTAAGAAAATTCAACTTTTTAAATTTTGTTTAATAAGAACATTATTGTTATGTTTTTAGTAGATATTTAGAATAAATAATAAAAAGTTTTGCAATTTTTATTTTACAATTAAAAAAATTTGGGACTTAGCTAGGACATAAAAAATTTGGCTTAATCAATCTGTAAAAACTAACGAAAATATAACATTTCAATGAATTTACCAAAAAATTAAAACCTAATCCTCATGTATTCTACATCAAATTCAAAATCTGATATCTAAAAACTTAACAAGATTGTTCTTAAGTGTCCCTAAGGAAATATTCTGTAGCAGTATAGCCCTGAGTTCCGTTTAAAAATGTTTTGGATTACAATTTCAATGACGGGATTGGATATTTATAATAAGGGAAAGAGTTACATAGCTACTATTATGTGCAAAAAACAATAAGTACATGTTATATCATAAGCACCTGCTTAATTAATGCATTGGTAAGCTTGACTTAATATGATAGGTCGATATCTTAATCATAAATCTAAATTTGTAATCTTCCACTCTCGCTTTTGCAAATAAATACAGAAAAGAAAAAGAAGAAAAAGAAATCTCGTAAACACAAATCGTAAAAGATAAATTAAAAAAAAAATTCATTTTGGTTAAAAACCAAATCTAGAATAAGAATTATATGCAACATTGTTGCATGAAGGAGGGGGGGGGGGAGGTGGGGAGATCAGTGTAGATGAATAAATACCTTCACTAAAGTTAACGGGATCTAACAATAATTTGCCTCGTTTACATTTCGCAATAACAACATAAGAAGAATGTACATTGTAAAGTTAATGAAGCTTTTGCTATTTATTAGAACTTGAGCTTCTTGAAGGCTGTGTGCCTCCTAACCTAATACTCCATCCGTCCCAAAATAATTAAAAGTTTTTTTTTAGTTTGTTCCAAAATTTTGTCCATTTTCCTTTTTAAGATGATAGTTAATTAAGCAAATGTTAATAATACTCTTGTTAATTACATAAATATTCTCATTTACAATAAATTACCACCACTAATTTTTGACTTGGAATTTATATGTTTAATAAATACATTGAAATTCCAATGTCATTTTATTTGAATATATTACTCTTATTATCATTATTTTATCAATAGCATTAAAAGTATTATCTTATAAAATATTTCGTACTTGATAATATAAAAAAAATATTAATAGGGATATTTTAGTATCAAAGTGATAAAGTATATAAAATAATTATAATTAATTAATTTCTTTAATCTATGTGTAGAAGAAATTTTACTAAATATTTTAAAATAAAGGGAGTAATAATAATGACTTAATTTATGTAATAATGCAGCAAGTCCTGAAATCTTTCCTGATACACCAATTACATGTATGTACCAATGCACACAAAGATTTTAACCGCAAGTTTAACCTAAGTAGTGACACATGTATCTCTCAATTAAGATAAATAAAGTTTCCCTTAATCTTGATAATAATAATAATAATAATAATAATAATAATAATAATAATAATAATAATAATAAAGGTCAGATAAAAGATCCCTCCATGATCATCTGTCTCTTCTTTAAACTTTATTAATTTATTTACAATCTGTACGTATATCAATACTCTTTTCCTTCAACAAATACATCAAAGTTGAGTTTTGTACACCAGGTGTGTGTGTATATATATATATATATATATACACACACACACACACACTTGGTGTACAAAACTCAAATTTATATATATATCAACTATATATATATATATATATATATATATATATATATATATATATAAAGCTTCCACTCCACTCTAAGCTTCCAAAAACTTACCATACTAGCTAAGCAATAAGACTCGTAAAAATTACCGGCATCTACACGTAGATTAAACTGTATGTGTACTATTTCATTAACAGTCTTGGCTTTTAAGTATCCCAAAATTTATCTCTATGCCCATGTTGCACCCATCAACATTAACACTCCAAACAAAGATCAATTCATCCGCTAACTTCGACCCAAGGCAGAACATCTCGAAATGCCTGTAATCATCACTCTAGTTGGTCGAGAATGTGGTGCAAGATTGAGGAAGTTGCGGGGATCCAGGCACTCCTGCGGTTAGCCCATTAGGAGTACCAGTGTTGCTGCTGCTTCCATCATTGCTCCTCTGCGTTCCAATAATTGTGGAGATGGCTGCTGCTAAGGCGGCAGTAAAATTTGGGTCGGAAGCAATGGCAGCTGTAACAGTCTCAACCATAGAACCATGGCGTTGCCCTACCAGCATTGGTGGCATTGCTGCTGCCGGTACCCTAGGATGGGCATACATAGGGTGGCCCAGAAGTTGTGGACACCCGTGCAAAGGAAGAGGAAATGTGGTTGCTGGAAGAGGGCGAAGGAAAGGCATTGGGTTGGGGTTCTGTGTCAAGTCCAGGGTTATGGTAGGAAATGGTGCCGAGGCGGACAGGCTAGCCATTGTGGATGCATAGGTTAAAGAAGGGAAGAAGCTGTTATTTGAGGGTAAGCCTTCTTTGGACGTAGTTGAACCTGAAAGAAGCATGGCTGCTGCTGCTGATGTTGTGTTAGCCATAGCTGTTGCTGCTGGTGGAAGAGGGTGGTTGTGATTTCCTTCATAAGTTGTAACTAGAATCGTCTTGTCCTCTGCACATCTTTGCACCTGTTTAGAACATGAACAGTGGATCATTAGACCAATACATCACCAATGTAGAAAAATGAGATTGCAAGCGATATTAATCAATATATATGGAGTCCGTTTGGAATTGCTTATTGGGTGTTAAAAATGATTTAGAATTTTTCAATTTAATTAAATATTTTCTTATTTTTTTATAAATTATTTTTTCAAATCTGCTTCTGATAAAAAACATTAATTCAGTTGCTTTTTTTAGGAAAAGCAGTTATTTAAAAAAATAAATAGTTTTTTTTTTTTTTTGAAAAGCTGGTTCGGCAAATGCCAAAGGGGCTCATAGCCAGTATCAATCATTACCTGCTTACGAACTGGGCATCCAGCAGCCATGGTGCAACGATAGTAAGCTCGTGGACAAGGGTTGCCCTTGGCCATCTTTTGACCATATTTCCTCCATTGGCATCCATCAGTGATCTAAGCCAATAAATAAATGAACTAATTAGGCAGAAAATTTTAATTAATTAGGCCATTAGTGTTGTTGCAACTTTCTCTAAAACTATGACCTTGCAATTTCAAATCCAACAATAATACTATTTTTTTTTTAAAAAGGCTAATTTAATTGTCAATAATGCTCACCATAGGAGCCTCGGATCTTGCTCGCACGGAGACTCTAGCCTTCCTGAAAGGAACTTCGGAAGGGACTTGGTCTTCGCTCTTTCCTTGTTCTAATCTTGGACTCTTAGGAGATCCCCAACTCTTGGATGCCTGATCAACACCATCCTCTTGTTTCCCGGGATTTACTTGAGAGATAGCCTCATTAGTATTTGTTAGAGAAATTAACACATCCTGCGTCTTCTCATCTGATACTGAAGGACCGTTGACATCAAATGCCGCAAATGGGCGTGGGCCCATATATTGTTGAGCTGATGAGACTACGCGACTTGGCATGCCATTCATCAGTTCCGCTTTCTGGTTCAATCATTAAAAATCAATCCCTGTTTATTACAAAACTAAACTAATCTTCACATGTTTATATAAATATTTTGTTCAATTGGCACTGCAATTTGGGACAAAATAATTTAGGTGATGGCATGAGCGAGGGTGCACATGATCCTAAAAATGCACGTAATTTGATTAAACACAACATTCCCAGTTTAGCGAGAAACTACTTAATTAAGATACGAAGTTGGAAAATTTTCATGTCTCTAGGTGGTTTTAGAACTGAAACAGGCAAAAAGATGCGTATTAGGATATTGAGAAGGAGATACCGGATCAAGAAAGCTCGGTTTCCAATTTAAGTGAAGCACGTTACCGATTTCTTTATGGGTAATAGAAGATATTTTTTATGATTTATTGCTCATACGATCTATATCTGGCATGATCTAATCCATTGGGGAAAGTAAACAAAAAATGGACCTTCTCTCCCCGGTCCCCATGTGCCTGTTTTTGCATTGCCATGAGTAGCTGAGATTGTAACTCCTTGTAATCTTTTGTAATCTGATCCAACATGCTTCTCAGCTTCTTATTCTCATCGTGAAGTCTCTCCAACTCCGCTTTTACTCTCTTTGGCTGCAAAAACCAATTTTTTCTTTTATTGTTAAGTAATCACTAATTTTCAATCTCATAATTCTAAACACGGACTTTAGAACCACTCATCAGAAACTCGGCGAAAAAACCGAATTTTCCATTCTTGAAAACCTCAAATAAACATGGATAGCCATTGGCCGATACCCAAAAGGATATAAATCAAATGCGAGCAATCAGTTATGAAAAGGCAGTTGAAAACTCACTTCATTATTGGGTTTGTTATCTCCATTTGATATTTCTGAAACTCCAGAAATAGAAGTCAATAGATTCAGCCCAGTCTGAGACAACATCAAACAAGTAAAATTTTTTTACAAGTAAATATAGCCATTAGTTAATTAAATAAGGAAAATAAAATTAAGATGTATATCAAAAACTTACGTTTACAGCTGAATCAACAAGAACTGACGATCCAATATCCTTTATCTCTTGATCACGGGGCGTTTTCTGATCACTTCTCTCACTTGATGAGGAGAAAAAGTCCACTTCTTTGATCACAGACTTACCCCGATGTGTCGAATTATCAGACACACCAGGGTTTTTCCGGAGGAAATCATAGGGGCGCAAGAAAATCAATTCCGGCCGGCTTTGTTGTTCCTTTTCCATGGGTAAAATTAAGGAGAGGGAAGTAGTAGTTGTACAGGCTTTTCAACAGCGGAGTTATATAACTTTTAATTTAGTCTAAGTGATTAATTTAATATTGAAATATTATTGGTAAAAAAAAAGTTATGACTTACATAACATTTTTTTTATTGGTTGTGGACCAAAAGTAATAAGAAAAGGACCAGAAAGAGCAGACCAGCCGTTTTTTTCGCGGGAGAAATGAGATCCACCGTGAGGACGCGGAAGCGCAGACTGCGGCTGTAGTGGTGTAGGGTTTTAGCTTTTAGGGAATGGAGTTCCGTTATGGATTACGCAGTGGATTTTTTTTTTTTTTTTGGGGAAACTCAGTGGGATTTTTGAAGAGGGTGAGAAAGATGATTGAGTACGGTAAATCCACGTGGGTTGGGTTGGGGAACGTCGTCTTGAGGTCAACCAAGTTGACGGCACGGCTACGGTGGTTAGAAATTAGAATAAGAGGTGGGTCCAATCCTACAAGAGAAAATACCTAATCCCACTGACTACCTTCAAAAGCCCTCAAAGCCCACCGTCCACACGTCATTTTTACGGCTGTCCACGTCAATGAGGGAAATTTAAGACCACCGCTGAAAGCTGAATGTGGCGGGGTGGTGGAATGGAAGTTTGGAACCGCGAAAGGAAAATGCTCTTAAGTTCTTCCCCCCGCCCCACGGTTTCTATATCATTTTATGTATTATAGGAAATTCGTAGGAAAAGACCACAACCAATAACATAATGAAAAATTTTTATATACATCCAGTGTATATATTCATCAAATATAATTAAAATATGCTATCCAAGTATAATGATAAATTGTGGCAAATAGTTAGACTATAGTAATAATCCAATTTTAAATCTATTTTTATCACATGAAAAATTTTTAGTTAATAGATGATTAGACTAATATAAAAACACTCAGATATAGATAAAAAAAATTCTATATTTGATTTAAATAAAAACACTCATATATAGATAAAAAAAAATATTTATATTTAATATAAATAAAACACTCAGATATATTTAAAAAAAATTATTTTAACTCTACTCCATTCTCTTAAAAAAAAAAAAAATTCTGCTTTCAATAAAATTAGTCATTTATTCTTTTTTAGAATAAAATTAGATATTTATTCTCAGTTTATGTTAATACTAAAATGCTAAAATTAGCCATTATCTATTTTAAGTTAATAAATTATTTTAATATTTTTTTAATATATATGGTCATAGTATTATCAAGATAATTCATATGTCAATTAAAATTAAATTTTTATTACATGCTTTTATATCAATTTAGTGCATTCAAAGAAAGAATCAAACTCATTTAAATTACTATTTTATAAATCAAATTCTAGCTAATATTTTTTTTAAATGCAAAAGCAAATAAAGCTATAGAAAAAACCAGGCGATGGGGGTAAATGGATCAAACAAATCCGTTGCGTAGATTCTTTACACTGTTAGCCTCAAATTAAATGTTACAACATTCTCTTAATTTTTTTTTTCTATTGAATTAGAAATTGTATCCTTTGTCCTATTGAGCCAAATCATTTGATTCATCTAGTCATCAATAATCAACAACAATGTCCCAAAAATTTGAATGATGATGATACATAGTAGTATAACATATTAGCATGGCCAGTCTACATTTTTTTTTTTTTTTTTTGCAAAGTCTACCAGCCGCTATTGCAGCTGTAAAAATTTGTCCTACAATTTTGTCAAATAATAAAAGAGTAGTTCCATTTCCTCAAAAAATAGAAGAATGGCTGGCTAGCCCTAATGCATATATTTGGTTAATTCAAAGTTTTCGTAGCTAGGGTTTAGTCAGATTTCCAACATCTCTTCCTCTTTGCATAGCCTAATAACTTTAATTTCTTAATTTAGCTACCACTTAATATTTCTTAATTTATTCTAGAAATGATATCCTATATGATATAATGTCACCCTAGTCAAAAGTACTAAGATCTTATTATAGTAGGTGAGATAATATATAGATATCTAGAAGCCAGCCAACTAACATTTTATTATAAAATATAATTTCATGAACAAAAATGTTTATTTGGGAAAATCAACAGAATTCAGGAACCTAATTCCTAGCAATGAAAACAAATTCCCTCTAAATATATATTGTCCACATATTTTTAATTTTGAAATTTTAGTAATTAGTTATATAATTTATATAATTTTGGAAAATGAATGTTATATATATATATATAATCGAATAAAAAATAATGAATGTTGTAAGTTGAAACGTCTAATGCATCAATATCAAAGAGGCTCCAATTTTTCATGGCGTTGTTCACTTAAAGAAGTTTTCTTTCAGAAGTTCAAAGATGTGTGGTGGACTTTCCTAAAAACAAAATAGTTGAACGTGTCCATATATTCTAACTCATATTTTTTTTATTAATTTTTAATAACTAATGAGAATACAAGATTTTAAAATCGGATTCTAATCATTTACGACCTGATATATTTAAAAAAAAATTAAGATGTATAAGATTATATATAGTATATATTTATAATCTTAGCCGTTGAATATGTGGATGAATTAATTTCAGTTATTGATCGCAATATCATTTTTATTGTTTTTTCTTGTTTTACGGAGTTAACTCTTTTTTTTTTTTTTCTTTTCCCAATGTAATCAATTTTAATGGCTTAAAAAATTTTAAAAAAATACATGATATATTATATAATATTTTACTTTAATAATAATGAGGGTCACAGCAATAGTTTTGGTTCTAAATGTGGTAGTCAGATACTAAATATAAAAATGAAACTTGTATATCAGAGTCTACTATAATATTTCAACAAGGACCACAGTAGACCGCTTCCCAATTAATGTATAAATAAAAATATAAAAATATAAAAGATACTGCCATCACCTTAAGATGATGAATCATGCTAATCAACAATCATGGTTTAATTCTAAAAAAATCTCAGTTTAATTGGTCAAGATGTGGAAAAGTTGGGTCAATCGTGGAAGATGGCCTATTTGACACAGAAACTCACAGCTGGAAGGTCCCTCTCCATAGTTAATACAAGCATGGAGAATGATCAGCTTGTCCTTCTCTCCTATCTACCGCCACACTATAATACAAAATTTGTGCTCTGTGTTTTCCATGTATAAGATATCTACAAGTCAATGATTCTTAGTTAAATATACATAACTCCTATTATTTTCTCTTTCTTTATCCATAATTTGAAAAGGATGCCTTTTTTTAATATATGCTTCAAAAGTTTTTCAAATTAAATATATATTTTTCTTCCTGGAATACTTGAAGAAAAAAAAAAAGGAAGAATAAATTCACTATATTATGTTATTTAATGTATTTAAAAATGTAATTCTAAAAAGATAAGGATATTAAGATTTGAACTTAATTTCTTCTATGCTCATTAGAAAAAAATTAATCTATTTACAGTGCAATTACATACATAAAACTAGAAAATTTAAATATTGACTTAACGAAAAAATTAAAAATAAAACAAGTTTAAATAAATGCCAAGCATTTAAATTTTATTGCTGCTTATGAAGGTTGGATTTTGCCTGTATTCATATATATATATATATATATATATATATATAAAAGCAAGAATTACTGAGTAATTAATTCCATCACTCGTTCCAAAATTCGATTTAAGAAACAGAAAACAATACTTAAGATGAGGTAATTGACTATCTAAAAAAGAAAGAAAATATTATATGTGGATTAATGCAATTCAGAAGAGTTGAAAAAAATAATTGCAGTAGTTATGAGTAGTAGGACTACTCCTACCAAAACATGTGACACATAAAAAAAATCCAATCTTTTTGTTTAGTGAGATTAACGAACACTTACATATTAGACAATATAAACAGTCATGGAGGTATAGATAGAGGATGACACCTCCATTCCATGGCAATGTAAGTAGTAAGCAGTAGCGCTTGGTAGCCGAAGATTCTGAAAGCAGGAGCAATCAGTGGGATAAATGGGTTGTGGGGAAGTCACATGCAACGTGGGTGCCTTCAAGTCAAGTAAAAATATGCAAAAGAAGTAAAAGAAAGCGGCGCCCCAGGAAGCAAACAAAAGGAGTATCCATCTATCAATGAACAGACGAAGAGTGTTCATATATGCCATCCAGAATTGCAATCACGCGTTAGAAAACTACAATTTTGTTTTGTTTCATATAAACTGTGGTTCGCCTTTAAATTAAAAAATAGAAAATTAATATGAAAATTAAGTTAATCTCTAATTTGATTGACAATTGTCATAATCTACAATAATTACTAAACAAATAAGAATAATTAATTCCTTAAAAGTGAAAATATTACGCCCTCAAAACCTTAATTTACACCCACTGTCATGACCAAAAAAAAAAGGGCATGTGTCCCTCGCCTTTGCATATTCGCCCATGTTCATTCCTGCCATCGCCAATTTTACTGTTCCAAAGTCTCCATAACCCAAGCTTCCCGCAGAGCCAGCCTTACACTTATAGGGGGCCTAGAACCAAAAAAAAAAAAAAAGATCTCTTTTATTAAGAATTAAGAAATAAGATTTTTTCTAAATGTTTTTTCACACAGGAAAAAAATAAAATTTTGAGCCCTCTTGTAGTAAAAAAAGAAAAAATAGAGGACTTTTTTAGTAAAAGAAAAAATTGACCATTTTTTTAATAATTTAGATATTTTCATATAAATTAAATATTAAATTGAGATCTATTTTTAATAACTTTTTTTAAAAGAAACTAAGAGCTGTAGGCCAAGACTGTAGTGGCCTAGGCCTAGGCTTCCCGTGTACATGTCTATTAAGTCACGCCTCCAAAAACCTTCCCCACCGACTCACCCCACAAGCCTCACAAATGCTTAGATTGTGGATATGAAACTAAAAATCGTATGGAAATTTTTTTTTTTTTTTATTTTAAGGGTTAATGTACTCTTTTTATTTGTTAACTAAATTTTTTAAAATAATAAAAAAATATTTTTATTTATAAATAGTTATATAATATTTTTATTTATAAATATTTATATAATATTTATAAAAAAATCATATTATAATGATATAAATATGAAATCGATTATCAACACTATTAATAATCACATTAATTCAGTTTTTAAAATTATTTTTTATTTTTATCATAAATTTTTTTAATGACTTTATATATTTATCAATTATAAATATTTCATTAAATATGACACTATAATGAAATGTAAACTGAAATTTATATAATATTATACTTAATAATATATCTTCTTATATTATTAAATAATTAATCTCAAATTATCAATTTTTTTTTAAAAAAAGATAAAAACTCTTAAATAGAAAGACAAATGTAATAAAATAGAGAGATAAAATAAAATAAACTAAAAAATAAGATAAAATAACCCACTATATTAATGAAAATAAAAAAAATAAATAGAAAATGAATTTACCATCTATGAAATATACCATATACCAAAAGTAGCTCTGGAAACACCTTCAGAGAAAAATTATTTTAAAGAAAAGAAAAAAAGAGAGAACACTATTTTGTTAACTAAATTATATATATATAGTTAAAAAAATAAAATAACAGTTAGCTTAAAATAAAAAAAAATAACATGGTTTCCATTAAAAAAGTTGTTTTTTTAAATAGAAAAAATATATTATTTTATAACTAATTAATATGAAAATTTTAATATAATATGGATTTTATATTAAAAATATAATAAAAAATTAATATCACAATAGAAATAATGCGTGGATTCAATAATAGTTTTAGCATAATTCAGTGAATATTATTAAATTTTTATAATGGTGAATTTGCATATACAACTCATATTAAAGCCAGACTGTTAATTAAAGAGATCTTTTTTTTTCTTTTTTTTTTTTTGTTCTTCTAATTCCTTCATGTTATCACGGATTGCCTGTTTTTCTAGTCTAAAAATTTTGAACTTTGTTGCAACCATTTGAGATTTAATTTAAGGAAAAGGAAAAAAACAAAAAAACAAAACAAAGACATTTTTTTTGCGTTTCTTGGAAACTTCTAGCTGAACCCTTGATACAGTACCCTTTAAATATTATATTAGTTTTCAGAGAAAATCCGATGAAAATAATACAAATAAAAAATAATTTAATCTAAAAATAATTGCACATGAATCAACTTTATCCAACTCGTTGCGCATCCCCAATATTTACTCATAAGAAATTTAATGATAGCAAAGATGAGGAAGAAAAGAAAGAAGACAAAAGTTAAATAGAAAATGAAAGGAATTGAGGTTTCCGTGTTAAAATCAGGCAAAGTGTTGGAAACGGCAACTGACAAAGAAATCGTTTTATTTTTCTTGACAAATTTTCGTTTTCTTGTCTTTTTCTATTGCCATTTAAAAGAAGAAGTAACTTCTCTTTTTTTTCCCAGAAAGTCACGTTTTGGGTAGGGACCCAACAACTGGGCCAATGCCTTCTTAAGGACTTTGAAAAAGGAGCGACCCTTATCTACCCATCTATCATCAACATCAAGCGGCATACTCATTTTCAAGCTCTTAGACGTTATTAAGAAGAAGAGCAAGCAAGTGGTTCAAGCTTTTAGACTTTGACAATGCTTTGTCTTAATTTCTTTGCTGTTTGATTGAATTTTAATGGACGCCCTTAATTACCTATTTTTGTGTGAGGCCGACTTCACCTAACCCTAATCACTCTATTAACTTCAAACTTTGCTTAATTATCTAGCAATTGGCCTCCCTTAGGCTTGGTCTTAGTACCATTAAAATTTCTATCTTTCTTTCGGTTCATTCATTAAAGAAAAGAAAAGGAAAAAAGGCAAGATATTTTATATGGTCAAGAAAGCTATTATTTCAGGATATACCAATGAAGATTGTGAAGTCAATTCCTTTTAAAATTAAATTAACTGAAAATACCTTCAATAAAATATAAATTTTTTAAAACAATTATTTAAAAAACAATATATCTTTTTTGTTTTTTGGCATTTTAATGAAGTTATTTTTTAACCCATTATTTTTTGAACGATTTTAACAGCGCATCTTCCATATTGATATACTTTGAGAGAAATTTATTATTTCTAAGTATTAATCTCAAAAATCAAACCCAATGAACTAAAAAATAAAAACACACTTAGATTAACCCTTTGATTTAAACAATATATCCTTTGCATATGAATGTTAACTTCAATTTGGCATGTATAACCTATATAAACAACGTTGTAAATGACTAAACTCGAAGATCAATTTATAAAAAGGTTAACTAGGATTATCCCTGTGTTTTTTAATATTATATTAAATAGTTATTTAATTTTATATATTATATTAAAATATTTTTATGATTTAATTCCATTACACGGAAATGTTTTTCTGTTAATATTTCTATTAAATGAATATCAAGTCGATAATTAATAGAACACTTTTCTTCGCCTTGACTCAAAACGTTTTATATATATTAAACAAATTTTCTTTTCTAGATATATGGTTTCTGGAAGTGGCTCACGCATCACTTCCCTGTTATTATTTATTAGTCCAGTGACTTATTTCTTTAGGGGTGTCTCCCTCAACTCGCATGAGGAAGTTAGGTTGAAAACGAAAGTGATTAACTGAAGCAATAAACACACAGTTAGGGGGTTTTAGGATTGGCCTTCAATGGAACTTTCAAGTACTTGAATTTTCCGACTCCCTTCTTAGACCGTACTCTCTATATCTATTTTTATTTTTTAGAAATCAAACTTATTTATTTGTAGCATAATGATATCAACAACTTATTTCATATATCATCGTATTATGTTCGTCTCTTCAATCCGATCAAAAATATATATTCATGGTTGGAATCAGAAATAAAATCTTCTAGTTGTAATCAAAATTTAAACCCTAGTTAATAAAGTCAGGAATTTTTTTTTAAAAAAAATTAAGATTATCGTGACTCACAATTTTTTTTTTCTTTTTATATATCAAAAACATTTAAAAAGAAGAATAATAACTTTTAACCCCCTACTTTATTTGAAAGACTTTTGGTTCAATTTTAATTTGAAATTCATTTCATTTATAAATGAATTTCTTATATAATTTATTTACAAATGAATTTTTATATTTGATATATTACGAAATAAAAATGAAATTCATTTCAAATAAAATAAAATTTATATTTAGTTTAAGCGTAAAATGGAGTTAGTTTGCTGCTGCAAGTGATGTTGGAGAGCTGCAACAGGTACTCGTGTGGATGGAAGCTGCAACAAGTGCTCTCCATTGGCAAAAGATAACTCACCACCACTTTTGTGCTTTTTGCATAGTTAGTTATAGGATATTATGTAAAGTTAGGTAAAGTAACTTTATATTACTTGGAGATTAAGTAGGGATTTGTATATGAATTCATTCAATTCTATATTCTAATTGAGATTGAGAAATAGTAAAAATTTCTTTATCAACATTTCTCAACATCATGTTTTAAACTGTTCAAAAACTTAATTAAATACTTTATTTTACAAGAATATCCTCGTTTTATTTTTTAAAATTTTTAAAAACATAATAAACATGCAAATAAAAGAGTGAGAGAAGAGAAAGAAAAAAAATATTTTACCTAAAGGTATTTTTATCATATTAAAAAAAACTTTATAACTTTAGAGTTCATTAAAAAATTTTTATCAAATTTGATAAATTAATTTATTTTCAAAGATTAATGAAATAGAATTCTAAATTTTATTTATAGTAAAGACATAAAATATAATTTATAAATGAATTTCATAAAAACTGTAAAATTAATTTATACCAAATGCAGTGTTAATTATCAAACTAATGGTAAAATCATGACTTTTTGCGTTGCAATTTACAGAACATAATAATACCATGCGAAATGGTTGGGTTGAAATGGGCCTCTTTCCTAATTGGTCAAAAGACTTCTTCAAAGTTGTAACAGAGAGGATCATGAATGATAATAATCACATTCGGGGGGCTAAGCTAGCTTTTGAAGTTTGGGGTTTGTCAAGGCCCATGAATTCTTCTAAGCCTGCTAATTGGTGTACTGGATCATGTTCTCCAGCCCACCAGAGTTTTGTAGGCAGCCCAATTATCCCAATAAAACGGAATTAATTGGCAGGACGCAAATGTAGTGGAAGGAAAGCGCCGGTGGCACAATCTTTGGCACTTTACGTGCAGAATGGGAAGAAGACGGTGCCAATTCTAAATTGAACAAGGTTCAATTTCCCCCCTTAACTTTCGTGAAGGCTCAATTAAGCCTTTTTTTAACTTTTACGGACAATTTAATCTAGAACTTTGCATTTTTGTATCACATCCATCCTTTGTGCATTAAAAATATAGAGTGATCTCTTATTAAGAGAGTGGAGATAATAAAAAGTAATAAATATTTATTTTTAAATTTTAAAATATGTTTTGAAGCTTAAAAAAACTAAATTCACCTTTTAAATCCCTAAATCCATTTCCCCAAAATAAATCACACACGTATTCTATTATCTTTGATTTTCAAAGAAGGGAAGGTAGTGTGGCTTCCATTAGAGATTTGTGCACTAGTCCATTATCTCTCTTCTCGTCCTTTCTCTTCCTCCACTCATATGAATCATACCCACATATTAATCAAACAAAGTTTTTGATGTGATCTCATTTGTTTTAGAATTTAGCTCCTAAAATCAAAGATATGAAGTTTTTGTTCTTCTACCCATCTCGATCGGAACCCCTTATTTGCGATTTGTGATTTTGCTCTTCTTCAATCTTCTTAAGAAGAATGATATTTGTTGTTTGTGAAAATCATTTTTGATGACTTGTTTGTGAAGAATGATGTTTGTTTTCAATCTTCTTAAGTAAGGGAGATGGGTTTTTTGTGAAGAATAATGTTTGTTCTTTAGTTTTCTTAGGCAAGGGAGATGGGTTTGATGGGTTGTTTGTGAAGAATGATGTTAGTTCTGGATGAAATTCGTGTTGGATTTGATGTTTACGATCTTTCGTTGGTCATTGTGTTTGATGTTTGTTCTAGGTTTGATGTTCATTCTGGGTTTGATGTTCTTAGCTGATCCTTGTTGATGTTTGTTCTGGGTTGAATTTGATTGTTGATCTTGGTTTATGTTCTAGGTTTTTTCTTTGTTGAATTTTATGTATTTATGTTTGTTCTAGGTTTGATGTTCTTTCAACTAATTACATATTATTAATCAATATATTAATCAAAAATTGAGTGACACGCGCTTAATCTGGTGTAAAAAGGGTTTAGTTGTCCTAAAATGAACAATTACTATGTTAAAGTGGCCGAAAAAGTTAAAAAGGATTTAAACGAACGTCCATGAAAAGTTAAGGGGGGAAATTGATGCTTATTCTTTTATAAATGCTAAAGACAAAATTTGACTCGTTGATCCGTTAATAATATTATATTACATATTTGTGATTCAATTTTTATGTAAATAAGATATTCTGACCGATGACTCAAGCATTGACTCGATAACTAATTTAAATTTTAACAATTATTCATTATTATAGATACTTGGAATTAAGATTTCTCTCTCTTTTGATTTTGGATTCAACTAAAATTTTTACTAGAAAATTAAAGTTAAAATCTAAGCAAATAAATACTGAAATCTTCATAAACAAATAAATCACTTATTATATTACTAAAAAAAATATTTGTTTAATTAATTATTAAAATTTAAACTGATTTAACTAATGGACTCGCTAGTTCAACCAGTAACTTGTCGATTCAGTCTCTTAAGCAGGTCAAGGTCTAAATTTATTTGAAAGAGAAAGAATCCGTTATTGACCGGATTTGATTTTAAAAACATTGCAAAAGATAACTTTAGCAGAAACATTTTTGGAGAAAATATATAAACCTTTTTGTGCTTGGTGTCGACGTTTCCACTTTAATAGCTATGATTACGACCAAGTCAACCATTATGGGATTGACCAGTCAAATTAAAGATTGATACAATACAATTTCATACAGCAGATAACCAATGTCATATTCACACTTGTTATATATACGAGAAGAAGAGCTTGCATGTTTATATTATTTCTACAAAGCAATAGACAACCTAACGAGAATGGCGATGTTTTCTTCTTATTCCCTTATTCTGCTCCTGTCTTTCCTTTTCTGCTCTACACTCATCCCCTTTGCGTCGTATAAAGCAGAGGCTAGAAGACTACCCATCTCCGCTATTATTAGTAAAGACCTCTTCGACGCCATATTTCTGCACAAGGACGATAACGCTTGTCCTGCAAAAGATTTCTATACCTACGATTCATTCATTGAGGCATCCTGGTGTTTTCCCAAGTTCGGCACTACAGGAAGTTTGGTTACAAGAAAAAGAGAGATCGCTGCATTTCTTGCTCAAATATCCCATGAGACCACCGGTGGATGGCCTACTGCACCTGATGGTCCATTTGCCTGGGGTTTGTGCTTCAAGGAGGAAGTGAGTCCACAAAGTGATTATTGTGATTCGACCAACACTCAATGGCCTTGTTATCCGGGCAAATCT